>PVJD01009585.1:0-61162 GCA_004026545.1 Mormoops blainvillei
CAAGGGATGATGCCCAACCCACTGAGCCACGGCAAACAGGGCACCTCATCTTCTTTCAAGGGATTATCTCTTCCCCAGTGCAGGCAGTACTGGTGGGTCTTGGTGTCCAGGAACCAGCCCTTCCCTGACCAAAGTACGGAGACACATGACACTGGCTGAGACTCTCCCTGGGGACTTTGCCCTGTCACTCCTGAGGAGGCCGTACACAGGTCCACTCCCCAGGGCCTCCAGCATTCCCATCGACCCCCAAGGGCCAACCGACAGCCTTCCTCTCCGGTTTACCCACGGCTTCCATGGCTCACAATCACAACCAAAGAACCCCGGCAGGGGCAGTGTCACCGTAGGGACTGAAGCAATGAATTTCCCAAACCACAAGAAAAACAGGCTGGAGGATTAACTTTGTATTTACTGAGCTCAAACCACCACACCTCAGATCTTGAGATAATTAGGACTGAGAGATAAGACTTCATCCTATCAGCCTTTGCAAACCTCACATTTCAACCACGATGACGACTTCAGCGTTCAGAACCCCAGCAACCCAGTCTCATAACTCCAGGCCTTTGTGGACGCAATGTCCTTGCCTGACCCATGGGGCTCCATCAGATAGGTTCCCTAGACACAGAGGCAGCCGCTGGATGACCAGGGATCAGTTCCACACAAGGAAAGCCATCCAAGGCAGTCCCTGGAGAGAGAGAACTCCCCATTCCCCCTGGTGGGAAGTCCGTGGGAGAACTCCTCACTCCCATGGACTCCCACCAGGACAAGGGCTCTAGAAGCTCTGAGGGAAAAAAATCAGTCCAAACAGCTGCAGACTAGCTTTCTTCAAGTACCTCAGAGTCCAACAGCACAGAACGCCTATCTTAGTTGCCTGCCAGGTAACCAACCCCATACAATTCTTCATTACTAGGGCATGGCTTCCGAATCTACCTCCCTCTTTCTAGAGGTTGTAAGTGGGGGCAGTAGTAGAACGGGGCAGGTAGGACTTCCACGTGATGGGCTTACCGACACAAGTTAATCCCACTCCACGCCAGTTCTGATCATGGCTAACATTTCTGAGCACCCACCGTGTCCCAGGCACCGCTCTGAGCACTCCTGTTTGTGTCAGCAAATTTCATTTTCACCAAAACCCTCTATCTTCTTCCACCGTGCCCGTGAGTCATACGAAATAACCCAGCTAGGCAGGGTACTAGCCAGAACATGGACCCCAGGAGCCTGGCTCTAAGAGCCAGGATTTTCTAAACTTTCGTGCGAATCTGCATCCCAAATGGAAGGGGGGACGTGAAGAAGGGGGTCAGGGACTGTGGAGAAAAGGAGCCCACGTCCTAGCAGAGAAGACCGTCAACAAACAAATAAGAAAGAACTACAAGGGATATAAAGAAAATCAGGAGTGATTCTGAGTAACCTTCTGGAATGCTGTAAATGTTCAATTCTCATGCTCTGGGTTGTGGTCCCATTAGCATACACATGTTAGAAGTTCATCAAACTGTACACCGAAGATTTAAAATGTGCCAGAAAACAATAAACAAACAGCAGATGGCGGGAGGTTGCAGGTGAGCAAGGGAAGGAGGCCGGAGTGACCCACGCAGTAACAGATTAGAACTAGAGACAAGTGTACGGCCTCATTTAATTTGACAGAGATAAAGACAGAAATATCTATAGATACGTGTACGCAGATGACTGAGTAACATGTTTCCTTGCTCCGTCTGCTCCGAGGGCCTGGAAGCAAAGTCCCATGTATCAGTAGCGATAAGCACACTGAGTGCCCAGGTCTTGGTCTCTAAGGCCATTCTCCAATAAACGAAAGCAGGACTCCTTGGGAAATGACCAGTGCTAGGGCTGTGACAGAAAATACACAAGATGAGCCTAGAGCAGCCCTGGCTGGTGTGGCTCAGTGGACTGAGTGCCGCCGGCCTGAGAAGCGAAGGGTTGCCGGTCCGATTCCCAGTCAGGGCACGTGCCTGGGTTGTGGGCCAGGTCCCCAATAGGGGGCGCGCAAGATGCAACCACACATTGATGGTTCCCTCCTTCTCTTTCTCCCTCCCGTCTCCTCTCTCTCTTAAAAAACAAAAGTAAATAAATAAAATCTTTAAAAAAAAAAAAAAGACAAGCCTAGAGCATCTTGTAGTGGTAGAAAGTAAGAGAGTGGTCAATCAATCAGTCAACCCCCAATGATGTCAAAAGGATACTGAAATGTTCCCAATGGTCAAAGCTAGAATAATTTGAGCAAAAAAGTAAGTAGTATTGGACTGTACAATCCAAAATAGAAAAGAACTGAGTCCATGATGATATAAATAAATGACTGAGTAAGTAATGTGGGGAAGGGACAAATCTCCCATACAGAAGAATTCCAAATAATTTACATAGCTATTCTGGCCTTAAAGAGTAGGACTATAACTCCCCATTCCACAGGAGCTGGGTATTGCGACTTCCTTCTAAAGAGTACAACACAGAAGGGAGAAAACTGACAAATGCTACCTGAGCCAGGTGATCAAGGTCAACGCCATCAGTTTATAATACTTAACTCTTGATACGACATGAGGAAATGGCACTTCCTCCCCAAACCCATTATGCCGGTCCACCCCAGTCCAATCATGAGAAAAACAGCAGAAATAGCCCAGCCGACAGACACCCTACAAAATACCCAACGAGTACTCCTCCACACTATCAAGGGCATCGAGAACAGAAATCGGAGAAGCTGCCAGAGCTGAGGGGACTCAGTGGAGGCATGACAACGAAACACACTGTGGTACCGCAGACAGAATCCTGGACCAGAACGGGGCCTCAGTGGAAAAACTAAGGCAACTGAACGCAGGGACTGCAGTTGGCAATAACATATCAATATCGATTTGTTAATTGTGACAAATAAGCCATACTACTGTGTGGTGTCAGGAGTGGGAGGCTAACTGTGAATGAGAGAGAGAGAGAGAGAGAGAGAGAGAGAGAGAGAGAGAGAGAGAGAGTGTGTGTGTGTGTGTAGGGGGCGTAACATGAGAAAACTGCATTATCTTCGCAACTTATCTGGAAATCTAAAATTAGAAGTTTGTTATTAAAAGTTCACAGAAAAATGACAGAACGGCTCCTCTGTTCGGGCTGAGTGTCCAGGAAAGGTCTCCCCCAGGAGGTGGCCGACGTCCGAGCCGCCTCTGAGAAAGAGCGGCAGGGCCCAGGGCGCCCGCCAGGTCCCCAGCAAAGGGCCCAGGACACACGGGGCCCAAGGCGGGGAGCCGAGGGGGCTGGGGGGAAGGCCAGGTGGCTCAAGTGGAGTCAGGGAAAGAGAGGGCAAGAGCTGAACAGAATGTCACCAGGTAAACAAGTCGTCCCAGGTAGACAAGCGCAGTGACCTCAGACTTGAGCCTCAGGGCATTCAGTGGAGGTCAGTGGAAGGAGTTAGCAAAACGGGACAGATCTGATCCATGCTTTTTAGATGGCCCTGGCTGCCGCTGGAGGAGGACGGGAGTGGGGCAGATAAGGAAGAAGGACAGTGGTCACCCCACAGCGGTCAATTTCAGGTGGCACTGTCACAGGGAGAGCCGCCTGGTGAGGTAACTAGGCGTATGCAGGGAGGTGAAAGGAGACAGGAAGAGAGGTCTCCACACTGAGGGAGAAGAGGGCAGGGGTACTGCGCCAGTGCGGGGCAGGGGGTGTCCCGACCAGGGCAGGCCTCCCGCCCAGGGTGACAGTCCCTGACTCTGACCCTCTTGGAGAAGTCTCCACAGCAAGGCTCCAGGGAGGAGGCGCCTCCTCGAAGGGGGAGCCTCTGTCCTCCCTCGTACCACCCGTGAGACCCCGCCTCTTGGAGCCCGTTTCCTCATCTGCAAAATGGGAACAACCCTCCCGAGGGGATTGGAGGAATTCAGGGAGAGAAAGTTCCCGGTCCAAGGCCAGCCTTCCTAAATATACTGCTATTTTCTCTACGTGAGAAGCCCATGGTGGGAGAATTTCAGAATCTAACCTAACTAACACCCAGTTTTACAGGTAAGAAAGAAGAGCACAGAGACAGATGGTGTCCAAGCCCCGTGGGAGGCTGAACAGCAAAACACCGCCACCTCCCAGTGTCCTTCTTCTGGCTTCTCCCTCGACACTCTGACCACAACGAGGGGCTGAGCCACACTCCCTCCAGCTGTCACAAAATACCCCTTCTGGAAGGTTCTTTCCTTGCTCAAAACCCCCCTGCAGATGCTCCCGCATGGGCTGGATGTGAGCTGTAATGAAGAATGAAGGGCCCACCGACGGGGCCCACCCTCCCAACCTCTCCCTTCCCCCCCACCCCAGGCACAGACCACCCACAGCGGCAGCTTGGCCTTCGCACCTGAGGGGCCTCCCGCCTCCTCTGTGGACCCCGCCAATCCCCCATCTGTCAGGCCAGCTCGCTCTTCCCAGTCATGACTACCTGACCTCCATCTTTGCCCAAAATGACAAGCTTGTGAAAATCCTCAAAAAGCTCTGTACTTCAGGCGCCTTGAGGGAGCCACTTTTTGTGCCACTCTCCGGCAGATGGGAATCTTTCTGGCAGTCTGTCCTGACCCTCTCGCCCCAGCCCTTCCCACCCTTCCCGCCCTCCCCGTGCCCCACAGCACAGGGCCGCGTGCTCGGGCAAGCGCTCAGTGCCTCGCCGAAGCGTTACATCACCAAGCTGCAACCATTAAAAGTTTAGAGACGAGCATTTTCGCCAACCAACCGAAGATACAAAAAATACTCCAGGCCCTCAATTTTAAAAGCGCCCTGGGGGGCAAAAGTGAGTAACTGTTTCCCTTCTGGGGAAGCCTCATAAAATCTCACACAGACCAAACGAAAAGTACCAGTCCTCCAATTAGAAGTTTGAGGAGTCCAACACAGGTTTCTGTCTTAGAAAACATGAACAGTAAGTGCTCTAATTTGCTGAATTCTGTCCTAAATGCAACTACTGGCCCCAGCATTTCAGAAAGGCCTACGTTTTCTTCTACTTCTGTGATTCCAAGTGGGCCTGTTCTGCAAGTCAGAAACCCAGCAGTTGGAGATGGGTGGCTTCCAGAACATACTTTATTTAAATTCTGATTCCTGAAAATCATCCTGCAGAGAGACAGCCAGCCACCCTCAGTCAAGACATAAAATGTGCCGTCACGGACAATCCCTGACAGGTCGGCACACCCGCACGGGCACGCCAGGGAACGAACGGCCAAGAGAGTTCCCCACAAATCAGGTGCATCCATCTGAGGTCCCACCTCTCAAAAGCGGAGGAAACCTCGGCTCCCAGAGACACGCTTCGCCGCACTACAATAAGAAACAGAAATTCCAATTTCCTCCTCTGCTCGGGAATAAGGGATATGCAAGATTTTTACTCACCTTTGGAGCGAGTAGAGATATCCATGCCCTCTACCACCTCCTGTTCTGTTTTTATTTCCTCTTCAGCCAAGCTGAAACAGAGCAAATTACGTTCAGGTTTAGGGAGACTGAGAATGTGCCCCATAGGGGGGTCATGGGAGGGGTCTTTAGAACGGGAAGGTCCTAACTACAAACCCAACTTGAACACAATCCCCCCCACCATCCTAATGTAGGGAAGAGGATGGGGGAGAAACCCACACTTTGATTACAAACAAAGTGTTAAGCCTCCTAAAGGAGTATTTTTAAAACACTGGGTTGTGCTCTTTTTTTAAGTCAAATTACTATTCCAGTTGTCATGCTACTGGGGGATGCAAAAAAAGCATTTTCTTAGACACACAAATAGCAATCTGCCCCATCCAGCCTGTGAATAAACAAGGTTCTCCTTCTAACGTGGGGTTCAGGTGGGAGGTACTTTGTCAGAGTATCCAGAGTTCTGGTGTCTGAATTCTGTAAGGCAAACAGCATTTCTCAGACCTCCCCTGCCAAATCTTAACAATTTCACCACGATGCAGGAGCATGAAAAAAATGTAACGAATTACAATGTAGAAAAATTTGCCCAGGGTAGCGGCGAGAGGCCTGGTCTCAACACATTCAGCCCCCGAGCTCAGATCCCAGGAATTAGGACTGGGGTCAACACACGCCCACCCCATGATGCTTCCTCTGGGTAGCAGGCATGGCTTAGAGAAAGCATGCGGCACTCTTTCGAGCTGTGACTAATTATCCCCCACCACAAAGGTGGAATGAGGAAGGATTATTTGAAAGAGAGGCTGAGAGTTGGGGGTTGGGGAAAGAAGCACGAAAACAGGCCCATTCCAGGGGAAGGTCCACCAGGAATCTTCTCTCCTTTTCTCTTCTGGAACTCCTCGCGGAACCGTTTGGTATCTTCCCCCCACACACACCTCCTAAGCCAAGCCAGTCAAGTTCTGCTTCAATAGGTGCAAAATGTGAGGTGCTGAACTTCCCCCATGTTCGGGCGGACAGTGAAGTGATAAAAATCTTAACAGTTACTCTAATGCAATTCCATCAGCCTGTGGTTCAACAAGATATGGGTGCATCCCCAACTGCTATGGCTGGAATTTTCCACCTGGAAGACTCAAAGCCAGGACAGACAGGAGGGAGGCTGGGTAGGAAAGGAAGGATTAGAACGTCCCCTCTGTATTCCGTGGTCTGGGACAAAAGATGAGTCCCAAAAGGCCTGGTCACTTGGAGGAATGTTTAGGGGAGTTCCGGTTTGTTGGAAGGAGCGGGTTTCAAAATGGAACTAGATAGAAAGGAAGAGAGAACAGCTCAGAATTCAATTATAAGAACTTGGAGGCCGCAAACTTAACTAGTCCCAGCAAAGAGAAGAAAGGTAGTTTGGTTTTGAATCAGAAGAGTAACACCTTTAGCTCTGATACTGAACCCATTAACAATTTCATTTGCACTGCATCTGTAGAGACAGGCTGTGACACAAATCACCAAAGAAATAACTGACATGTTGTCACAAACGGTTTTCATCAGAAGAAGGCAGCCTTTTCAATTTAAACACATTGCTAACGTGCACTAATACAACGGTGACGGTGGAAGGTGATTCTGGCTCTAATAACTTATGCCACTTTAAGAGGCACACATTCTCAACTCAGAAACACACGCACGACGGCTGTCCAGATACTACTGGTGGTGGTTTCTTGCCTGGGGTGATTAGAAATAAATTTTAACAAAAACCCATGCAGCCCTCAGAGGTGGGTGGGATGGTCCACTTCAAAAGAACAAATAGCCATCTTGCTCTCTGCCAACTAGAATTGTTCCCTTCTCCAGCATGAAGCATGTGAAATCGTAAACTTCTGAAACTGATCCCATGTTTGGAGTGATGGAGAAAAATGCTAATCTGGGATCCAACCAAAATGTCCAGTAGTGAAAGAAACAATTATGCATAACAGAGCTCCCAAAACCCACTTGAAGGATTTCTGCAGGGATGAAAACATTCAAAGGTATATTGATCATGGAGGAGGGCTGTATTCAAGAGAACAATGATTTGGCTTGTAACAGCCCAGAGGAGTTGAATACTTCAGGCAGAAATGCTGCTGAGAGCCTAGGAAAATGCAGACTAGCGACGTGGGGGCTATTTGCTGCTGAGTTTAAGATAATCAATTCTGGAGCAGAAAAGGAGGAGGAAAAAGTTAAGCTGTTATCTTTCCAAGTATTACAAGTGGGCACCATAATCACCTAACTTTAGCAATAGCACCACCAGCTTTAACCAAGGATTTCAAGGACAATTTCAGAAAGCCATCTTTTTCACAGATCAGCAAGCCATCCTTTCAAAGAGAACCCGTGTACACACACATGCGTGCACACACACGCACGCGCCCAATAAACTGTGTGACTACACGAAATTGCAGAGTCTAGGCATTAAAAGGGAAAAACTTCATTTACAAAAGCAAAGACTAGAATGCAAAATCAGTCATTTTGAAGAGCCACATCTAAAGGGACTTCCTTTTTCCTACACCACTGAACTCAGGTAGGGTTTTTTTTTGTTTTGTTTTGGTGTGTGTGTGTGTGTGTTGGTTTAGTGTTAAGTACCGGTATGTTATTAAAGACAAAACTATGACTATTACATCAAAAGTGGTGAGGAGAAAAGGTTTGTTGTACCTGTCTGAATGCCCCACAGATCCTGATCAATTTAGGTTAAGAACTGTTCAGTCATTTGGAGGAAAAAAAAAAAGTCAAAAAGCAGTAATTGTTGAAAAGACAGCTGCATCTGGAGAGAAGACTTTGAACTCTTGTCATTAACACATTCAAGTCTTAGGAAATATACAGCATCTTTCCTTCCCTATCTGTTAGCTTCCAGCAACCCCGGATTATTTAAATCAAAAACAATGAAACAAACAAGCCCTTGTTTCAGACTGACATTACTTTCTTCTTTTTTCTTTTAAGGTCTGCAGGGGAGACTGGGGCCCACACAAGGAAAGGGTAATATTAGCTGAAAAGCAAACAACAGTCCCTCACCCCAACAGGAAAATTCACCATCAACTAGTTGTATACATTATATTACCACCACCACCACCATTTCTTGCACTCACATTTTCCCTAAGTCACTTGGCTCCGGATATCACAAATTGACACATTTCAGACAATTAAATAATAACAGCGCCTGCAAATACAACCAAGACCATGCCATCCCGTCCCAGAAAGAATAAAAGATTTCTCCCCCAGTGCCTGAGCAGCAACACTTAAGCTTCCTTCTCAACCTGCATGCACTGAAAAAGAGCAATTAAAAGTTGCAGATGAACTGCTGAACCTCCAGGATGTTTTAAGCCTCCTGATTATTAATTCTGAGGACTCAAGGCTGGTCCGTAATACCCAGGAACCCCATCTCCTTAACATTCCCAAAAGAGAGAAAGAGAGAGGGGAAAAAAAAAAGCCTAGTTTTTACAGAAAAATGCCTGGATGCACAATGCCCACATCCTTCCCCAAGTGCCCCTTCTGTTTGACTTTTAACCCAAGAATATCTAAACCCATCTAGAATATACAACCAGCATGCACGAGCCTCTGGTCCTCCAGCTGAGGACCATCACACAGCAATTCAAGAAGCATGCATCATTCCAAAGGACTTTTCCTTCAGCTTTTACTTTCATTCAAAATACCAAACTGGTCCAGGCTGCAAGAAATAGTTAATCCCCAAGACACAACATCTTCCTCTTCTAGATCACAAAATAGTCAACATCAACATTTTAAAAACCATGCTTCCCTAAATCTGCAATTCGTTTGTTGCCTTTTTTTTTTTTTTAATTGAGGGAGGGAAGGGAATGGTTAGCAGAGCAGCTTTATATAAGCACTCACCTAAAACAGGCAGTCATCGGGAGCTAAGCTATTTATGCAGGATTCTTAAAATGGCGTCTGGCAACACTGCCTCATTCCTGTATTGAAGCTAAAATGGTAGCAGTTTGTTCAATAGCTGTAGCTCTTGTTTAAGCAGCCCTGCTAGTTTCAAAGCCACCTTCCTAAATATCAAGACCAGGAAAAGCTCAACCAGAGGACACCAGCAACCCAACGTTTAGAAGCTTTAAAAAAAAAAAAAAAAAATCCCTGCAATGACAGGGGGAGTTTGTGAAGTCACAGGTTCCTAAGGAAAAGCCTTCCCTCTCACATCCTGAGCCTTCTACCATGAGGCTCTGAGATGAGGCCCCCTGGCCCTCGAATTAGGTGGGTAAAGGTTAGGAAACAGGCAGCCCCGTGGCATAAACTGCAGGGAGACAGGTGTCTGCGCAAAACGCAAGACTGTGAAAAGGGAGCAGGCTGGGAAGGGGAAGGGAGCCCATTTCCCCTTCTTGGTACATGAAAAACCAGCTTTGCATCCATAGCAAAAAGGAGCTGGGTAAAATGAACGTGCTCCCAGGACAACAGGCATCTGAAAAGCCAAGCCAAAGGGCTGCACCCCAGTCTGAGGCCAAGGCAAAATCAAAAGGCAGTGGAGACGCCTGAAAGCGGCCACCACATACCCAGCCAGTCCTAACTCGGCATCAAGGAAAGACAACCGGAGTCTGCAGAGACCCATCGGTAAAACACTCGCTCAGCCAATGCACGGGATACTCACAAATTAGATTTTTGTCCACCCCCAACAGAGCCCTGAAAATTAACAACGGGTTCTGTAAAACCTGCTTTCAAAGGCCAAACTAATAGCCTCATAGTGGATAATGTAATTTACTGTTACAGGTCTGAGCATTGGCCTCAGAACTGCGGTGCTGGGAGTGGGGAGTTTCAAGGTGACTGCTTTTTAGCTCCAGGGGAGACGGGAGGGCATGGTGCCCAAGGCTGTGCCAGGGCGAGGACGGGCAGCTGGCTCCTTGCCGGCTGGTAGGTGGGTAATCTTGATGAGGAGGGACAGCCTCGCAGCCCAGCTAGCTGCACGGCTGAAATGGCCCCCGCCTGCTTGTTTATCTGGAAGGAGATTGGGGAGGGGGAGGGGCAGCCATAGCCTAGGCAACCTGAAGCCAAGGGTGAATCCTTGCTTTTGCATTCAAGAGCGACACAAGGGCTCCTCCACGAACTCCCTTCCTAAACCTCCACTGTGAGGTGGCAAACGCACTTTCGCATGTGTCTTTTCAGGGTCAACCAGAGGCAAAGCCGGATCTAGGGCTTCCCAGCTGACAAATGTTTGCTGCCTCTGCCACAGGAGAGAGAAGGGAAGAGAAGGGAAAAGAAGGCAAAAGAAACAAAAAAAGCACGCATCTGAAGTGGCTGGACCCAAAGAAACCTACCTCTGCCTTAAGGGTTTTCTGGGTTAGTGTCACCCTAGCTTTTTATTAAAGATTGACTCATTTTCCCCTCTCCTATTTAAGACCTGAAGCAGTTTTCCCCACTGTTATCTTGGGAAAGAAAAGGGGGAAAGGAGGAAGGGAGGGATATTGTTTTCATCCCTAACTTATAATCCAAGATGCCCCACTGCTTCTGACTGAAATCTTCGAGCTGAGAATTATAAAAGTAACTGGACTGGGCTCCACCAGGCTACCCATGGTCATGCACAGCGATTAGAAAAACTCTGTAGAAAGTTTAGTGAGTGATTATATACAATTAATTCCTAGTTACAGAGGGAACACTGACCATTTGCTGGAGCTAACAGAAGCAGTTATTTCCCCCCCTCCCCCACGTGAATGCCACTTAATGTCCCAAAGCAGAAAGTGAATCCATCCTGGAGGGTCTTGAAGGGAAAAAAAGGGAGGGGGAGAGAGGAATCAAAAGCTCCAGTGTGTCTGTGTTTGTTCCTTGCAGCTGTGCATCCTCTTTGGGGACTGAGGAGGCAGAAGGAAAAAGGAAAACAGCCCAATGTTCTGTCCCTCCCTCTGCAATTTGCAAACGTGGCAGAGAGAACCTTCTACCTTCATGCAAAAAAGAAAGGGGGTGGGGGGGGCGCGCAGGGGGAGATGCCCTAGGAAGGGAATGCAGGAGACTCTTCAGCTTGGTGGATCTGCTTTTCCTAAAAGGAACAAAGATGGTAGAAATTTCCAGAAGGCCCAGTCTCAATTCGGCCACTACAATTGTCAATCTGTAACCTTTCCTCCCAGTCTATTGGTTCAAAAGCTGCAGAGAGGAGCCCCATTGGGCTGCTCTGTGAGCCAGCACTGCTGTGCCTACCTCGTCCTGCTGCAATGCAGGCATTTATTTTTCCCCCCTAGGTGAAACTGGAAAATAATGCTACTTTGAAAGCAACTGACTTTTACAGACTCATGCTTGGTGGTGGCCACAGTACCCAGGGAAAGTGGCTCGCTTGGTCCAGGGCTGGGAATTTGCTGGGGCTGCACATCTGAAAACAGATCTTGGCTTTGCAAACCTGTGGGAGCCATTTTAATGGGAGCTCTTCGAGAACGAATGCCTTGCCCTAGGTTTCCTTCCAGCCCAACAAACACGCCATTATGCAAACGTTGAGGGCACCAAACCAGGAGTCTTGTGATTAGATCCTGCTTCTAGGGAGGCCACCAGAACCTCAGTATGTAATTTCCATTTACAGCCAGGAGATAAGAACAAAGAGAATAGCTAAGTGTCTGAACTTACTTGTGTGGGGCAGCAGTACTGTTCGGTTTTTAAGTACAGAAAACATCGTTAACTCCCCGCACTTCTCCTCTAAGAAGCTAGCCTTACACAGACTTTTCGTAACTTAGAATGGATACATTTCTTGTTACTAAATGAGCCTTTTTCCAATTGGTACTAAAGGCTGGACAGTAATTTAAAAGAAAAAAGATTACTGACTCCATCAGGTTGGCATAACACAGCAACTGAGTATATTTCCAGCATTTACAGCCACGCTGGATTGGTCTCCAGGCTGGAAATTGATGCAGTGAACTTCTAGGGAAATTCTGAAGCTAACGCTAAACGAGAGTCCACTCCCCCCCCCCCCCACTCTTAAGTTCTAACTGCAGCATTAAGAGATCAGGAGAAATGTAAGAAGTGAGAAATAAATCATAAGTTAAAGGCTAGCGTGCATACAGATGTGTGTGGGTCAGGCTTGGAAAAAGGCCGAATCTGTTATGCAGTGAGTCCTGAATCAAATCAAGTTTGCTGATGGGTGGGATTTTGCACTCAGTGTCAGTACCTCAAAACCTGAGGACTGACACCAGCATCCCCACACACACCGCCACCCCACACACATACCCCCCACCCCCCCACACACCCCCACCCCCACCAGCAGCTCCTGCCCCACCACTTGCTTCAGGCTCTGTGACTCTAAGAACAAGCACTTTCTTATATTTCACAATCAGATCACCTACCCAGAGTTCTACCTAATATCCAAACAAACCCAATGAAAGGTCTCCAGGTAAGTCACAATGAACTGCACATGTCTCCCCTGTCTGAGGGTTAACAGGAAGTGTAATCTTCGATTCTAGCTGCAGGTTCTCAGGAAAAACAGTGGATTCAAACAGTCACCTAAAAATCAAGACACTATTAAAAAGCCCTTGTTTGGTTCCTTCTAATGAAAAGCCCTCCACTGCTACAGCCAAGACCCCCTGCCACAAACAGACCCCAAATGTTCGCCAAACTCTCTGTACATATGGTCACAGAGGAAATGGATCGCTTTACTTACCCAACATGTTCAAGCAACCGTCTCATTTTTCCACAGTTAAGAAGAGGGAACAGGCTGGCAGATTTGGGACTTGATCAAAAAGGAAATTTTTTTTTAAACAGTTACATGGGATCATTAAAAGCACACACAACAACACAACCCAACAACTGAACAGGGAATGCTGTCATGAGCCACAGACATGATTTTATTTCCTCTGCACTATCACACAGAAGGGCAGAGGATGATACAATGTAAGAAAAGGGGGGGGAGGAAAAAGAAAACAAGGATTAAAAAAATTACATTAGTTCATTGAAAATCATGCAAGAATAGAGAGAGCTAAGGGATCCAAAAAGAGTCCTCACAGATTTATTGCAGGATGTTGTCCAACATCTCCCCCCCACGCCCCCACCCCCACTCCCCATCCCTACTCCAAAAACTTCCTCCAAAGCCTAGAAAACACTTTCAGAAACATTTGCTGGCTGTAGGCTGGCTTGCAGAAGAACACTCTGTATCAACAGAAGTCAGGAAAAAAGGCTGAACAATGTAGTTTCAAGTGCAGAAACCCTGTAGGGAAAGAAAAGACCATGTAGAGACACCACCACCCACCTAGGCCCCAGGAGCTAGGAGCTCTCCTTAGCCCTGCTCTGCTGAAGGGCTTGGTTCTGTTTAAAAACACACGTCCTCTCTGGTCAAAACTTCGTCCAGCCTTCCCAGAACCTCTTTGGAGAGGAAAACTTGCCTGCTTTGCTGTCTGCCATGAGCTCTGCTTAGAGAGGAGCCTGCCTGCTCACCTTCCATTTTCTTCCCCCAGCAGAGGCATGTGACACAAGAGAAGACAATAGTGCAGGGGGGGAAACTGCTCAGAGAGAGAGAGAGAGAGAGAGAGAGAAAGAGAGAGGAAAGGGGAGAAAAAAAAAAAGAGAGAGGCTTCTTTTTTGGCATACCAGGATCTAGCTTCAAACTATTCCAGAAACACCATGTCCTGGTGGACGAAAAGGTGTGCCAGGCCCTCGCCAGTTTGCAAAATCAAGCTATGGCTCATGGCTCCTTAGCCATGTGACCCAAGAAAGCAAAAAAAAAAAAAAAAAAAAAAAAAAAATTTTTTTTTCCCTCTCTAAACAGTTCCAAGTTAACCTAAGTGCTGTGGGGGTGAGTGTGGCACGGCCAGCCACAGAGAAATCACACTGCTCGCCCACAATTCGGATGTCTCAGAGGGAGGGGGAGAAAAGATGGTTAAAAAGTCGAGCTTACCTCTGTGGATGCATTGTTAACACTGTGTAATGTCAATACTTATAAAACATGGAGGACAGGCTCCTAGTTCTCACAGAAAAAGGGTTTGGCACTTCGGCTTGATGATCTGGCCGCCTAATAAGAGCTCATCCCCGATTGGCTGGCCCAGCAGAGCGGAGTGTAAGGCGGCCCGGGATTGGCTGAAACACTTCCTGAGCGATTATCTTTGTGAGGCTCTGGTGAGCAAGAGCCATCCTGTGCATAGAAAGAGACAGGCTAAGCTAGGCCTTTTGCAGCAAGAAAAACTTGGGAAAGGGGCCCCCAGACGCACTTGTTCCGCACCCTGGCTAGATTTCCCGGCACGGGCAAACCGGTGCGGCCAGCCTGACCTACTCCAGCCGAGCCTGAGGCCCGGGGGCCCCTGGGAAGACAGTTTCTGGGGTGAGCTGAAAGGGCTCACCCTCACCTGCCCCCCAAAGAAGCTAGGGGGAAGTCTGGCCCTTTTCTAGAACAATCCAGCAGAATGGTCCCCCCAAGGGGGATGGGAGGCAAGTGAAGCCGAGGGGTGGGGAGCCCCAGGAAATGAGCCAAGGGGGCAGGAGAAAGGGGCTGGAGGCAGGCCTCTGTGGAGCTGGGGGCAGACAGGCAGGACAGGCTAACCCCAAAAAGTAGCTGCAGCGCAGCTGTGGCTTCTCAGACTACGACGGAGGATTGGGGCTGCTGAGGGGAGGAGGGGAACAGAGTGGTCAAGTTTGCATAGTCATTGTCAAAACGCCTCCTAGAAAAAGCAGGCCAGAGAGCCATTTTCCCCCGGCAGAGAATCCATCCTCTGGTTCCCCTCAGCCAGCACTCCCAGGAGAAGCCAAAACGGGTACCTGCCTCCCTGCCAGGGTGCCAAGGGGCGGCCCCCCTCTCCGTCCTTACCCTAAGAAAAGCCAAATGCGCTCCTAGCAGGCCACATGCCTAGATCTACAAACTTCCCTTCCCCTCCCGGCCCCCTCCCCCGCGGCTGAGGCCTGCTAAACCTGTCAGTTAAACAAAAATCTGACTTCCGTCTGAGCCTGCGATGCCTTCAGCTTCCTGCCTATTAACCCTCTCTCAGACTCCGGGCCTGGCTGGGAAAGACTAGGCCCTGGGATCGCAGAAAAGGCCTATGGAAAAATACCAGCTGCAGCTTCCCCGGCAGATGCAGGCAGAGAGAGAGAGAGAGAGAGAGAGAGAGCGCGCGAGAGCGAGCTGCTGTCTCTCGCCTTTGCTTCCCAAGGAGGCGTGTACCTTCTGAATCCAGGGCACAGGCAGTGCCTCTTGGTCTGAGAAGCCATTTAAATCCAGAGGGAGAAAGAAAGATGTCAAACCCAGAGAGGGAACAAGAACCCCCATTATTAGTTAGGCCTACACCCACTGCTTAGCCCTTGCTGTCACAATCACCCCTGTATGTATGTACTTAGGGAGCTGGGCCCTCGGTGGGCAGACAAATCCCACGAGCTTTATAAGGATTCTTACTTAAATTTATTTCCACAGAGAACGGCTTCTTTTCGTCCCCTAAGGCAGATGGAACAGCTATTTCACACACAGCCCAGTGCTTGGTAGCCCCCCCACATCTCTGGCACTGCTCCCCAGTAAAATATTAACTAGTTTTTCAGAGCTGCTTATAATTCCACCCATTTCAATAGTATTAGGTGGTCTTTGCCTGTTTGCTCTCGAAAGCTGCCTTTGTAGTTGGTCTGTACCCTCAGAAGAAAAAGGCAAATCAAAAAGATCCCAAAATGTCCACGCTTGCTTTCTTGTACTTCTTTTTTTTTTTTAAGACAAGGTGCTTAATTAACAAGATTTTTTTTTTTTTTACAGCAAGCTGGAACAACAGAAACTAAATAAACACCATTCTTTAGAGGCTGGAGATAGCTTCCAGAGGAACGGCAGCCATCTGCCAGGAGGTAAAACTATGGCCCAAAAGTGTCCTGAGTCTCCTTCTAAAATTAGGACTCGCGGGCTTTCTTCTCCCACACCCTTGGTTCCCACAAAGAAAACGGAGCTGAGGGTCTGCTCTCCCTGCCCCTGCCCCCCCACATGGACAGCAGATGCCCACCGTGTGTACATAAATTCTTCCTGCCTGGAAACCTATCAAACATGAGCGAGCCAGGAATCACACACACACTGTACTGGAGGGGCAGGGCCCAGGCTTTAGGACGCGGGAGGGGAGTTTTGTTGCTGTTGTCATTGTGTTTTAGGCTAAAGAGGCCAAGATGCAGGGAGTGACGACGCCTCCACCTTCACAGGGCCAGCACTCAGCGCTGTGGGCCTGGGCCACACGAGAAGGGAGGGGCCTGCTCTTCCTGGGGGTGGAAGCTCATACAGAGACCAAATGGGGGGCCAAGAGTCAGCGGCCAGAGATAATCAAACGGTGCTTCCTCCACCGCCATCCCGTGGGGAATACTATTTGTTTCGGCAGTGCTGCCTTTGTGGTGGGGGGAGGGGGTGTGGGACAAACAAGTGTGACTGTGAGTTTGTAGTGGATCTTGTGTGCAGCTAACTTCATGACCCAAGGAGGAAATGAAATATACCACTGGTGCCGGGTGGTGGATTTTAACCCGGGATTAAAGCTTGTTGCATAAGCAGCTGCAGCATCCTCCCCCTCCTCCCCTCCTCTCTCTGATCACTTGATCACTTGAAATGTTTTCTGGGGCAAAGAGCAGGAAGCTGCAGGCTTATTCTGGCAGCTCGGCTCTGTTTGAGGAATGCCGTCGGCATTCGGGGAGGTTTGAGGTTATCTGGAAAAGAGCCTTTGGGCTGGGGACAGAGACAAAGGTATGGTGGCAGATGGAATCCTCGGACAGTGATCGATTGAAAAGGAAGCCCAGGGCAGGCCCACTAAGGGCCACTCCTGGGCTGGATGGAATGTGGCTGATAAGAGGCCGGCCCAGTGTTGCTGGCCTGCGTCTAGGGATCATTCAGCGGCCCTTCTCAAACCCTCCCTGCCCAGAGGGGTCCCAGCTACCGAACTCAGAGTGGGCCAGGCACTGGACTTTAGCTGACTGACTTCAGGAGACAGGGAGCAGTGTTGCAGACATGGAACTGAGCGCAAAGAGGTGAAGTGAGCTGCCCAAGGTCACATAGCTGGCAAGCGCTAGAGATCAGACAACCAGCCCAGTTATGACTCCACATCCGCTAAACCCTGTACCTTCACTTGCCTCTAAAGAAAGAAACAAAAGAGAAGCAAGACCAGTGTGTTTTCTTTAAAGAGGCCAACTCCTTTGACAATGAGTTTTAAGTCCCGAATGACGGCGCTGGAAGAATTTTAGATCAGACTCGGCAAAGGCTCTGAGAAACCTCCTCTCCCATCTTCAGCAAGATGTACAGGGAATCACTTTCGATCTCTAAAACCAGGCTTTTATAGTCCTTGAAATCAGTGGTTCTCAAGCAGCAGTGGCTTTGCCCCCCAGGGGATGTGTGGGTAATGCCTGTAGACTTGGGGGTTGTTACAACCTGGAGGAATCGTGCTACTGGCCTCTAGCTGGGAGAGGGACGCTGCTAAACACCCTACAGTGCACAGGACAGTCCCCACGACAAGGACTTAGGTGATCCAACCTTCCCATTATGCCGAAGTAGAGGATCCCCAGCTTACATGAAAAGGCAGGAAAAAAATCCAACCATTGTGCCTCTGGATAGAAAAGCCAGAGCAGGCCTAAACAGGCAGGTTCTGTGGTGATATTAATAAGCAATGAGCTAGTAAAAATAGATTAAGCCTGTCTCTCTTAATATTCCCAGGGGACGGAGAGAATCGGGGGCCAGAATCAAGCCAGGCAGAGAGTCTCAGCGATAACACTGGTCTCCAAGGAGAGGAAGGGCTGGCCCCAGCTCCCTTCCCCAGACACCCTAACTCGCGGAGGCCCAGCCTCCCCGAAATGGCTCTCCACTGCCGCTGGCCCGCAGCCAGACGAGCTGCAGAAGGAGCGGCCTCCCTCGGCAAGCTGCATCCCGAGATAGCCTGTTGGGCTGCCTGTGAAAATAAGCACACTTGGATTTATCGGCCTCAAACTAGCAGCAGGCCCCTCGGTCCGTTATGCAAAACGATGGGATTGAGGCAGGGAAGTGTTTTAAATATCTTGTTTTGTTTTGTTCCTTTTTGGCCAATCGGAACTGAGGCCGACTGCAGGCCCGGTGACAGAAGGGCTCACCTTCAGAACACGGTGTCGTGTTACAGCCACAAAGAGGCAATTAGGACTCTCTACCTTGGAGAAGAGGTGTCCCCAGGAAGGTTTTTGGTTTTGGTTTTGGTTTTTTAACTTCTTCCTAGGACACGCTGGCAGGGTTAGGCAAATGGAGGGAGATGGGAAGGGCAAGGGGGGGATGGTACAGGGCCGGCAGGCAGATGGCCACAGTGTGGGGGTGGGGGAGACGTGAGGGAGGCAGAAACACACTGAAAATCCAAAGAAAAGATGACTCAGACCTCCACTTCCCTGCTCTTTTATTCCCTAGCAGTTACTATGGAAAGAAGCGCAACCACGTCTTCACTCTTGTTTGTTTCTCTCTCCCAGCAGACCAGTGGCAATGTCTGGAGACATTTCTAGTTGTCACATCTGGAGGAAGGACGTGCTACTGCTATGCACAGGGTAGAAACCAGAGATGCTGCTAAACACCCTAAAATGCAAAGGATGCCCCAGCCCCACCCACAACAAAGAATTAGTCAGACCCAAATGTCACTAACTTCCCAGGTTGAGAAAACCCTGAACTAGAATTAGAGCTTCCACGAGGCAAAGAACTTGTCTGAGTTCTTGTCTTCACCACTCTGCTCGACACATACTAGAGAGCTCAGTAAAACCTCATCCGCCACCTGGACGGTTGCAGTCACCTCCTGCGCCTGCCCCCGTAAATGCTTGTGCGTGGGCACACCGTACGTACACACCCAGAGGCAGCCAGTGGTCCTTTTCAAACAAGTCAGATCTTATCCCTCCTCCGCACAAAGTCCATCAATAGCTCCCACCTCACTCAGAGTAAAAGCCCAAGTGCTCCTGGGACTCACTCCCCTGCAGCCACTCTGATCATCCATCTGTTCTCCCCACCGCCTCAGCTTCATTCCCTGCCTCCCCGAGGACGCTGCACTTGATCTGGCCTCCGCCCCTCCCCCAGCCGATCTCCCCACTTCCCCAAACCACGGAACAGCAAGCCATTGCCCTCCTCTAGCCGAGCTCGCGTGTCTGCATCTTCCTTCCTGCCTTCTCACCTGCTTCAGAAAGGATTCCCCAGCCCCACGCGCCATCTCCTCCCCTGCTCCCTCTACCAGATGGCTTCCTGCCTGTGCCCTGGCACACCTTTAACCTTTTTCCTTTCTTCCCCACATCAAGCGGCAGGATTCTGCAGTGGTTGAGTGTGTGGCTGCTGCCATCAGACTGTCTGGGTGTGAGTCCAGCCGCCCCACTTCCCAGCTGGGCAGTCTTGTTCGAGGTACAAAATTCCCCGTGCCTTGATTTTCTCATCTGTGCAATGGGAGCCATCATAACACCTACCTCTTAACATTGGATGAGCCAGTCCTGTCAAGAACACAGCACGGTCAACACTTACTTAGTTGCTGTTGTTACTTCCCTCTCTGCTTAACTCTTAAAAAGGTATTTTCTAAAAATGCTTCCAACTCTGTTTTCTTCGTCTTTCACCATCCAGCTTTGCAAAGGAGGACACCGATAAATACTAATAGGTACCGTGTTTCAAGCACTGTGACAAGTACTGTTCTAAGCAACTTACATGAACTAACCCATTTACCTCCCCAACTCTATGAGGCAGGTACCATTATAACCATCAATCCCATTTCCCAGATGAGGAAACTGAGGTAGGAACTATTAATAGTCCCATGCTAAGCAAACATCTTGCTCTGCCTGATACTCACCTCACCCACTACTCACCCACTCTTTAATGCCTTTCAATGACCTATTTACTCAGATGTCACCATGCCTTCGATAAGGGACTGATTAAATCAGCATTGTCCCACCACACAACAGAATACTATTACTGTGCAAAAGAGAGTCTGGGGGTTCTAGGTACTGATGTGGAACAAACTCTAAAGCATATTGCTGAGTTTTTTTTAAAAAGAACAATACATGGACTATAACACCATTCTTAAAAAAAACAGGCACACCTCTACATGCATGTGTGTATCTTTTTCGTAATATGTTTGCTTACTATACATAGACTCTCTTGGAAGTACACTTAGGATATCACTACCGGGCCCTGGCCAGGAAGCTCAGTTGGTCTGAGGGTCTTCCCAGTGCACCAAGGTTGCAGGTTTGATCCACTGTTGGGCCACATATAAGAACAAATGAATGCATAAAGAAGTGGGACAGCAAATCCAAATCATGATTCCTTCTCCTCTCCTCTCCTCTCTCCTCCCTCCCTCTCTCCCTCTCTCTCTCTCTCTCCTCCCCCTTCCTCTCTCTCTGTAAAAATCAATTAAAAAAAAAAGAAATTGCTAATAATGCTTGCATCAAGGGGTACTGGGGATTGGGGATGGGAAGGAGATTTTGCACCATTATACCTCTTTATCCCTTTTGAATTTCAATCGTGTGAAGATTACTTCTTCAAAAATAAATTAATAAATGTGATATTAGAAAAATTGTGAAAGACTATGAAACAGGCAGGAAAGAAAAAAAAAAGTGTGTAGCCTTGTCTAGCTTCACCACTGGGTTACCTGCACCCCTCAAGGTTTTTGAGCTATTTCACAACTCTGTAAATTGTAGAAGACTTACAGTCATGCAAATGACTCTTGTCCATAGAAATGCAAATGTAGTCCCCTGGAATGCAATGGATTATTGACTTGTGGATATTGACAAGCTTTGCCAGTTTTTGCATCTATTTGTAAATTCATGTCAGCATTCCTCATTTGTGCAGTCCTTTGAATCCATCTGTGTGTGAATCAGTCATAACATCTTACAAGTGCGCTCATTTAGATAAAAGCTCTGATGTGTTCATTTTATATTTGTATGTAGTTGCTGAAAGTACTTTTTGAACAGGGATTTTTTTTATTTTTTTTATTTATTGATTTGAGAGACAGAGAGAGATAAGGGGAGAGAGAGAGAAACATCGATCTGTTGTTCTACTTATTTATGCATTCATTGGTTGATTTTTGTATGTGCCCTGACCAGGGATTGGACCCACGACCCTGGTATATCGGAATGAAACTCTAACCAACTGCTCACCCGGCCAGGGATGAACAAGAATTTTTTATTTTGTTTAATTAAGATTTTATTCATTTTATTCATTTTAGAAAGATAGAAAGGAAGGAAGAGAGGGAGAGAGACATCCATCGGTTGCCTCTCCCACACCCACAGCTGGGGACCTGGCCCGCAACCCAGGCATGTGCCTGGACTAGGAATCGAACTGGCAACCTTTCAGTTCACAGGCCAGCACCCAATCCACTGAGCCACACCAGCCAGGGCTTGAACAAGGGTTTTTTAAAAGAACAAGTCATCACTGACCTCCAAGAATCACCTTCAACAGGCTGGTTAGTATCGGATCCACTATTCTTGACCCCTGCTCATATTTGATTATGGACATTTCTGAGTTTTCAAAATACCACCTAGCCCAGAGGCTCCAACTCTAGGGGCTCTGCTCTGACCTTGTGGCCATAGTTTTTCTCACCTGGGCTCTGGAGCCACCCCGTAGAAGAAAGGGGAGTCCATCCTAAGCTTCCTCTCTTACTACGTAGGGAACTTGTGCCTCAGTGTCCAAGTCTGTCAAGTGGGGATGTGAGGGTTAGTTAACAAAGGCTCAGAGAACCTGCACAGGAAACGGAGGCTGTTTTTTCTTTCCTTGCAACCTTTCCATGCAAAATTGCATCCACAGCCATAATAAATTTCAAATCTAACGACCCGGGTCCAACCTTTCCCCTGAACCTCCGCATCTATGTATCCGACCCCTGGTGCAAGCATTTCTAGCTGTTGATGCGGACAGTCCACGGATAATGTGTGGAGCGCATCCTCTCCCTCTAAGAGCCAGACTGACTGCCTGTTGGTCTTGCTTTCAAGGAGCTGAAGGCTGAGCAGAGGAGGTAATGAGCAATTAAATACGTGAGCAAGATGAAATATCAAATTAAGAACACTGCTATGAAGACAAACAAAGCAGGGTGAGGGGAGGGGGGCCTGCTTTAGATAGGTGGGGGAAGGATTCCATGAGGCTCTGACATTGAAGCTGGTCAACATGGAGCCTTCCCGGTGGAGGAAACAGCAAGTACAAAGGCCTGGAGGCAGGCTCGAACTTTGTAACTTAATGTTTCAGATAAGCAGAAAATAAAAAAAGGCCAAAATAGGCCAGTGAATGAGAGAGGATCTGAGCAAGGAGAGAGTCGGAAACATGCTTAGCATTTCCTCCACCATCTTTCTATTACTCAGATTCAAAATATTCCAGAACGGCCCTGGTTGGTGGTGTGGCTCAATGGATTGAGTGCTGGTCTGCGAACCAAAGGGTCGCCAGTTCGATTCCCATTCAGGGCACATGCCTGGGTTGCGGGCCAGGTATCTAGTTGGGGGCACACAAGAAGCAACCACACGATGTTTCTCTCCCTCTCTCTCTCCCTCCCTTCCCCTTTCTCTAAAAATAAATAAAATCTTTTTTTTTAATTCCAGAATGTTCTTTCTATCCCCTCTTCTCCCATCCAGTTCACAGGATCTGAGTCTAAATGAGAGCCCCATGGCAAGATAATTAAGAGCATGCGCACTGAGGACCCAAGCCACCTGGGGCTATGTCTGCCACTCCTAGCAACAGGAGCCCAAATCATTTCCATGACTCGACACCTGGTTTGCCACCTAGAAAATAGGAACAGTACTTCCTATCTCATAAGGTTGTACGGCAGAGTCCATGAATTTAGGGCATGAAAACATAAAAGCCCCCAGCTCTGGCCCAGTAGCTCAGTTAGTTGAAGCGTCATCCCCGATACGCCAAGGTTGCAGGTTTGATCCCCAGTCCGGGCACATACAAGAATCAACCAATGAATGTATCAATAACTGGAACAACAAATTGATATTTCTTTCTTTCTCTCTCTTTCTCTCTCTCTCTCTCTCCCTCCCTCTCTCACTTTCTCTCTTCCCATTCCCCTCCCCCTCAAAACAATTCAAAAAAACAAACACAGCCCCTCCTGTGTGACTTCCCCATGTTGGGGGCTACAGGGCTCTCCTTGAGCAAGGCAAATCCAACTACTTGACTGAAAAGCAGCTGCTCTGCAGGGCTCTCAACCCAATCGACAGAATCACCCTTCAGCTGGCTGCTTCAAACCTGCTCATCCAAACCCTCCGTGCGTCTAAGCACTCTGCCCTCCAAATGTGTGAACATGGACCCAAACCCTTCCATCGGCGCCACCGTCCTGGTCATCATAGAACTGCTCCAGCCTTCTCAACCCAGTGGTTCCCAATCCTCCATCCCCCTTGACTGTTGAATCACCTGGGGATTCTGCTTCAGTTCTGCTAGAGTTCGTGTTACCTCCAAGGGGATCATATTGGGCAGCCAAGGCTAAGAATCCTGTTCTACCTGGTGTTGTGCCTCCCCTCCTGCCCCCCTCTTCTGGTCTCTTCAGCCAGCAATGGCCACAGGGATCCTGTTAACAAGATGTCACCTGCCTGTTCAAAACCCTTTATGCGCAGCACTAATCACAATATCCAAAAGGTGGAAATATCCCAACTGTCCTTCAACAGATGAATGGATAAACAAAATACAGCGTGGAGCCTCGGCTGGTGTGGCTCAGTGGATTGAGCCCAGGCTTGCCAAACAAAGGGTCGCTGGTTCAATTCCCAGTCAGGGCACATGCCTGTGTTGCAGGTTGGGTCCCCAGTAGGGGCGTGCAAGAGGCAACCAAACATTGATATTTCTCTCCCTCTCTTTCTCCCTCCCTTCCCCTCTCTCTAAAAATAAATTTTAAAAATCTTTAAAAAAAAATACAGCATGGAGCAAAACAGTAGGTTTACAGTTGTGAGTCTGCGAAACAATTTATTCTTGTTACTTATTATTTTTACTACTTATTAATTCTTATTCTTATTACTTATTGCTTATTTATTCTTATTACTTATTAATTATTGTGTTATTTTCCATACAAACAACTGTAAACTTTCTTTTGCCCCTGGTATGATCTACCCACACAATGGAAAAATTACTCGACCATAAAAAGGAATGAAGCACTGATACACACTACAACATGGCTGAACCTTGAAAACACTACGCAAGTAAAAGAAAGAGTCACATATTGTATGACTCTGTTTATGTGAAATACTGGGCAAATCAATAGAGACAGGAAGTAGACTGACCCAGGGAACAGGGATGGGGTGGGGGAATGAGGAGTGGCTGCTTATGGGTTAAGGGAAAAGGGTTTTTCCTTTTGGGGCGATGAAGAAGACCTGGAACTAGGTAGTGGTGGTTGCACAACATCATGAGCGTACTAAATGCCACTGGATTGTGCACTTTTAAATGGTTAAAATGGTATGTTTTACACAAAGGGAATTTTATCACACTTTTTAAAAACCTCCTCCAGCCTTCTCATCTCATCCCATTGCAAGTGCCACTCTTCCAAGAGGCCTTTCCTAACCATCATCTGAGGCCAACCTCCTTATATGTTCTGGGACATCATTGGGTCATTTCCTTCCTAGGACTTAGCACATCGTATAAGCAAGCACCTTATTTTGTTTGCTTACCTTTTGTCTGTGTATACAGGCAGGGACTTTGTGTATCTGTTCACTAGTGTTCCTGGAGCCAGCACAGGCCTGAGGCTTAGTAGTTGCTCAATAAATATTTGTCCAATGAATGGCATTTCCTTCTTACGTAAAGTAGTTTCTGTACAAGATCTCCGCTCTGATCACCCATGGCCCTAACATGGATTTATCATCTTTCTGCACCATCTATTAGGTTGAACCATATGAAGTTTCAATTTGTATATGAATAAAAGTCAGATAGCAGTAATTTCATCTATGGCAATATGCAGAAATATAATCAGCTAATTCCCTCCTTCAACTGTTTACTTCAGCCATCTTGACATACTATGGGGTCCTCAAAATGTGCCAGTTGTCTCCTGCCAAACCCCTTATGGACCTTTGTACTTGTTCCTTCTGATGCTTCAGACCCAGGACCAAAATGTCACCTCCTCCAGAAGGTCACCGGGATCACCTCATGTCACTACAGTGGTTTCATTTTTCTTCCCAGCACTTAGCACATTCTAAAATGAGGTGTTGTATTTGCTTTTCAAGGCAGGAAATGTATTTTCTTATACGAATTTGTAACCCCAGTGCCTAGAGCAGGTCCAGAATTTGGGAGTCTCTTGATGTTTATTAATTTGAGTGCATGTAAATTTCTTGAGCTTCCACCCACCCTTTTGAAATAGGTTGCTGCCCTGGCCAGGTAGTTCAGTTGGTTAGTCTCATCCCAATACACAGGTTCGATACCCAGTCAGGACACATATAAGAATCAACCAATAAATGCATAAATAAGTGGAACAATAAATCGATGTTCTCCCTCTCTCCCACTAAAATCAGTAAATAAATTTAAAATAGGGTGCTTATTACTGGTACAAAAAGCTGCTTCCTATGCACTTGCCAAATAACTGGAGTGACTTCTATGGGCTTTCACCCTCTTTTACATCCACCCCTGCCTCCACCTCCATCCTCGTTGCCGCATCATCACCTTTACCTGCAAGAGCAGGCGCACTTCCCGGGCCTTACCCAGGCCAGGCAGGCACTGCTCTCGGCACATTTTGCATGTTAATTAATTTAATCCTCCGCACAAGCTCTATGAACCACCGATGAGGAAACTGAGGTGCAGAAAAATGAAATCATTTACCCATCTGAGAGAGGACAGGTGAGAAAAATGAAGTCAGAGCCCTCCTGACCTCTAAGCTTCCAAGAAACAAATACTACCCAGAAAAGGCACCGATACGGACAGGAAACACGCAAAGGTGATCAGGAACCCGTTCAGCAACCACAACAAAAGCCACACCTGAGGCCAAAAGGAAATCCCGGGCACAGGGTCATTTGATCAAAACTGAACTTTCAGGTGCTCTTAGGGGACCAAACCTTGCCCCCTCCAATATTTTCCATCCAATTCGGCACGCCAAACCTGGACCTGACCTTTCCCTCTCCCATCTCCCACCCTGGAGCCCCGTGGGGTTTACCTTCTGGGTGCCTTCCACTGTCGCTTCCGGCCGCGGAGCACCATACTGCAAAGCTGGTGACTTGCTCGGATCCCCATTACTTGTGTATCTGGGCAGGAAGGAGCACTTAGCTTCCCACCAGCCCCCAAGCCCCAGTCAACTCCCACCCCCACCCTCGGCAGCCAGTGGGATCTTTTGAAATTTCAATTTGGACCAGGACATGCCCCATCCCCCAACCTCCACCTCAAAAACCCTTCAAAGGTTTCCCGTAGTTCTCAGACCAGCCTCAAATTGCTAACTGAGCCCTCGGGGGGGCTTGCGGGATTCCCTTCAAGTTTGGGTCGGGTCTCTGAGCTCCAGATCCCAGCCGTTTTGGGAGGCTCTGAACTAGGCTCCGTGGAGTTCAAATTCTGGTGCTGTCATTCACCCACTGTGTGACCTTGTGCAAATAACTTAACCTCTTCGGGCCTGCAAAATGTGCATAATAACACCTCCCAGAGTGTAGTCAGGATTAAACTAGTTCCTGTAGCAAAAGGGTTTAATTTGCAGTGTCTGACAGCATTTAGCTATCACTGTTGTTACCAGGTGACTCCTACTCACCCTTCAAATCCCACCGCAAAATTCGTTCCTTCGGGGCAGCCTCTCTGAACACGCCTCCCAGTAAAGCAGATACCCTTCCTATACATTCGTGGCCCTCACGGTGCTTATGGAAATCATAACTTAATACTTAACACATGTTTAATAACTGGGCCTAAATCCCCATGATTTCCTCTTTTTTCAGATTTTATTTATTTATTTTTGGAGAGAAGGGCAGTGAGGGAGAAAGGGAGGGAGAGAAACATCAATGTGTAAGAGACACATCGGTTGCCTCTCGCACGCCCCCAGCTGTGGACCTGGTCCGCAGCCCAGGCCTGTGCCCTGACTGAAAGTCAACCGGCAACCGTGCCGTTCTCAGGCCGGCACTCAGCCCACTGAGCCATACCAGCCAGGGCCTGATGACTTTTTATTTAGTGTCTCTTTTGTCAATTCTGTACCTCCCGGCACATAGTAGGTGCTCAAAAATAATGTGGGGAATGTTGAACAGGGAATGGCTGAATGAATCAGTCCTAAGGATGCCTGAATCCCCTATTTTCAAGTCCAATTAGCCAAGTTGAGTTTTACCCAGGCTGCGGGAAAACTGAAGCCCGTTGGGAGTAACCAGGTTACAAAAGGAAGCTGCAGATATTTGTTTGTAAAGCAAACTGGGCGTGGCCCAAAGCAGCCAGGGCGGGTTGGGGGCGGGGGGGCAGGCCTGCCTACTTGGTATTCACCAGCAGCTCAAAGGGGCAACTGCGGAGCTGAAAGCCAAAATGCCTGAAGCCGAGGCACCAGGCCGAAGCGGTGGGTTACCTGGGGGCAGGAGGCTGCAGGAATTGCCCGGAGTCTCGACCTTCCCCATCTTCGCCCCTTTCAGCTGTTCTTACCCAGCCCCTGGCTCTTCGGCCCCAGAACCAGAGCTCACCCTGACACCTCTTGTCACAGCTGTACCCCAGGCTTCCACCAGCCTGACATCAGAACCCCTGGAGGGTGACTGGGTTTAGCAGGGAAAAATACAGGATGCCTGGTTAAATGTGAATTTCAAATAAACAATGAACAATTTTTCAGTCTAAGTACATCCTGTATTTAATCTGGCACCCCTGACTCTCCGGCCTCATCAAACTCTTCCCAGCAGTGTTTTCTTTGTTACCTTTCTGTTTTGGAATCCTGAGCCTCCTGGGAAGAGGACCTCAACCTCTCTGGCCTATTTTTGCCTCTGGGTAAGGGAGGTAACTGCATCCACCACTTAAGGCGGGGTAAGGACTCCAAGAGAACTACCTACCTGCCCAGTTCTTAGTATTCCATACAGCCATAAAGGACAACCGCGAGGTCATCCTTCTTCGTTTTCCCGTTTGCCATCTCCTGGGGGCCTCTCCACAAACCCTTCTGAGCTCCCCGACATAGATGGTTGGACCCCTTTTGCTGGAGAAAAACTGAGGACAGCTGTTTAGTGTAAGGGCCAAGAAGCAAAGTGTCCAGCCTTAGGGACTCTCATGCTAAAGCTCTTCTCCTTCTCCTCCTCCTCCTCCTTCTCCTTCTTCTTCTTCTTTCTTAAGATTTTATTTATTTATTCTCAGAGAGATGGGCGGAGTAGGGGAGAAAGACAGGGAGAGAAACATTATTCTATGGTTGCCTCTCGTGCACCCACTACCAGGGACCTGGCCCACAACCCAGACATGTGTCCTGACTGGGAATCAAAGCAGTGACCCTTTGGTTTGCAGGCCGGCACTCAGTCCACTGAGCCACACCAGCCAGGGCTAAAGTTCTTCTTGAGCCTAATCAGATGTGAATGTGCAATAAACTCATAAGCCTAGGAAGGCAGGGTTTTGTTGTTGTTGTTGTTTGTTTTATTTTTTGAGAGAGAGAAAAACATCGATTTGTTGTTCCACTTATTTATGCATTCTTTGGTTGATTCTTGTGCATATGTGCCCTTATCGAGGATCAAACTCCCAACCTTAGTATATCCAGATGATGCTCTAACCAACTGAGCTACCTGGCCAGAGCATGCAGGGCAAGTTTTGATGATGGACTCCTACAGCCCAGTACAGTGTTCTAGTAGACATTCCATAAATATTTGTGAAATGAGTGAACACAAACCCACTAGAGTCTCTATAACATAGTAAGACAATCCTCTCTCTTTCTCTCTTTTTCTGGGTGTTGAACCCACGTCTGCTTTCCTGTGCTTTCTCTATAGCCCCAACTACAGGAAGGTGGGATTCGGTTTAAATCAAATTTCTGGCTTTTCTCCCAAAACGAAGCAAAATAATAAAATGTAGCATCCAAAGGAAAGAAACATGACCATAGGGATGCCGAAACAGCCACACCGGTGATTTTCTACCTGGGAAGAAGGGGTTTCAAAGAACTTGATTCAGCACAGTTGCATTGAGTATTAGCAAAACACCCACCATACCCTCCCGTCTACTGGAAAGCCATCATAATTAGGGGATAAATGAATTCCCAGGAGGAAAGGATTTCCTAGGGTATTTGAGGTGTTGAATCCAACCCAGAGAACCCTTTGAGAATATGGAGCCAACTGATGGACACACCAATTAACTCTCTTTGCAAGTCCCCCAACGGGTACACAGAGGCATCCACAGTGCCTGTTTTTAAGTGCTCCTGCCTGAACTGGAAGTCTGACGTGAACACTGGGGTCGGCCTTAGGATATGGTCTCCTATTTCTCATTTATGTGTTCTTCATTTGGTGGTAGGAATGGGATGGCCGTGGGGATGGTAAAGGAAGTATGGGGTTTGAGACCAATCCGATCAGGACCCGTGCTTTTTATAATTAACCAGAAGTAACTTGCAGGTGATATTAGATGCACTGGGTTCTCACCTTTGGGGCACCTCCTCCCATGGCCAGTGCCAATCTGGTCATAGATCTCCACCAGACCAGTGGATCTTTCTCCATGTGCTTCCCCTAAGAGCATGCTCAT
The DNA here is from genome assembly GCA_004026545.1 of Mormoops blainvillei. Classification (NCBI taxonomy): domain Eukaryota; kingdom Metazoa; phylum Chordata; class Mammalia; order Chiroptera; family Mormoopidae; genus Mormoops; species Mormoops blainvillei. The sequence goes on from PVJD01009585.1 coordinate 29,744, forward strand.
TGGGAAAGATCCTTCAGTGTGAAGGACACTTCCTCAAAGAAGCCTTCCCTGATTGCCTTATCTAGAGGAGCTATTCCAGCCCTACTCAGCAGTCACCCTCTATGACGTCACCCTGTTGTAGTGAGCACTGTGACGATCAACAATCACACCACGAGCTGTTCTTTGTTGACCTGTTGGTCCCTTGGTCTCCCACAACTAGGTCATCAGAACCATGAAGACAGGATGCTGTCAGGCTAGTTCATTCTGGATCTCCAGCTCCAGAAGGCTGCCTCACCCACAGTCCCAGCCTGTTAAAAGGATGAATAATAGTAACAACAACTCACATCGACTGCCTGTTAACTATGTGCCAGGCCTGCCTCTTAGCTTTTATTCCTATATTAAGTCATTGAACCCTGATGGCATGGTGAGGTAGGTACCTTAATTATGCCCCTTTGCACTTGCCGCTCCCTCTGCCTGGAAAGCTTGTCCCCCCAGAAATCCACAGGACCCTCTCTTCATTCAGGTCTCTGCTCAAATGCCACCGATTCAGAGAGGCCTTCCCTGACCCCCATCCCTAAAGCACCACCCTCTAATCCCTTAGGCCTGCCATTAGGGGTTGAACTGTGTCCCCCGAAAGATTAAAGTCTTAACCCCCAGGAGCTCAGAATGTGGTCTTAGGACATAATGTCTTTATGGGGGGTAATCAATTTAAAACAGGGTCATGCATTGGACCCTAATTTGATATGAAATTTGGACACTGAGACAAACACACGCAGAGAGAAGATGATGTAGAGACACGGGGGGGGGGCTTGTAACTTCAGAGGATGAAAGCAAGGCGGCTGCAAACCAAGGGTTCGCCCGAGACGGCTGGCAAACCACCAGTGCTCGAAGCAACGAAGGAGTCATCCCTACGGGCTTCAGAGGGGCATGTCCCTGCCCACGCCGCCTTGATTTTGGTGAGACAATAAATCTGTTGTTTGAAGCCACCCTGTTGTGGGGCTTTGTTACCGCAGTCCTAGGAAACCAATACACCTTACTTTAGTTTTCTTCCTTGCTCTGATCAACACCTGCCATCGCATGTCTTTATTGGACATATTTGCTCCCGGCACCCACACTGGGTACGAGTCTCTCAAGGCGGAGGCCTTGCATCATCCATCTGTTACAAGGCCTGATGTTTACTTGTTGCTTCGAGAATTATTTCTTGAGTGCCTACTAAGTACCAGGTCCTGCTATGAGCGTTGGGGATACAGCTGTGAATGTGACAGACAAAAGTCCTTGGTTTTTTGAAGCTTACGTTCTAGTAAGAAGAGACGGACCATTTTTTATTTCTTTATTTTAAAAAATGTTTATTTATATTTAGAGAGAGGGGAAGGGAGGGAGAAAGAGAAGGAGAGAATGATGTGGGAGAGAAACATCGATTGGCTGCCTCTCGCGTGCCCCTCACCGGGGACCTGCCCGCAACTCAGGCACGTGCTCTGACTGGTTATGAACCGGCGACCTTTTGGTCCACAGGCTGGAGCTCACTCCACTGAGCCACACCAGCCGGGGCGGGGCAGATAATTTTCTTAAAAAATGGCGATGAGCGCTCTGGAGAAAAATTAGTGGGAAGGAAGGTGGGGAGTTTGGAGTGGGCAGGAGTCAGAACCAGGAGGGACAGAGGATGCGCTAAGGAGGCAACAACCGAGTGAGTGGGGACTTGAACGAGACAAGTGAAGAGCCATGGGGATGTCTGGAGGGGCATTACGTGTTGGCAGTGGTTCCTAGCAGACATGTGGCAATTTCTAGAGCTTCAGAGATGCTACTGGCAGCTATTGGGTGGAGGCCGGGGATGCTGCTGGTCATCTTACAATGCACAGGACAGCCCCCAGGACCAAGAATTATCCAACCCCAATTGTCCGTAGCATGCAGCTGAGAAGCAAGAGCTAGGCGGAGGAGGAAGACCTGTGTGGAGGGTGCCCTGCAGATGCCGGCGTCGGAGGAAGAGCAGGAGCTGAGGCCGGTTTTGCACTCTGGGAGGAAGTAGTGGTGAATGAGGTCAGAGGGTGCCAAGGAAGGGGGGAACGGAAGGCCTTGTAGGCCGTATTAAGAAGCTGGGTTTTTACTTTAAATGAGACAAGAAACCACTTTTCAGGAGTGAGAAGGGACAAAGCTGACATGTTCTAAAAGGTTAACTCTGGCTGTGAGGTTGAAAATAGACTGAAGGGGGCAAAGACAGAAGTAGAGAGACTAGTGGGGAGGCTGTGGAATATTCCAGGCCTTCCATGAAGGGGGCTTGGACTTATGGAGGGGGAGAGGAGTGAGATTTGGGTCAGCTGGCAGGGTTTGTGTGGGGTGGGAGAGACATGGGGGTGACTTCAAGGTTTTTGGCCTGGGCAGCTGGGAGGACGGGGTTGGTGTCCTCCGAGATGGGGACAGCAGTGAAAGGAGCAGGAGGGGAGGACAGGGGAGGGGGCTGAGGAACTACTGGTCAACCCAGTGGAGAGGTTAAGGGGGCCAGTTAGGGGAGGGAGTGAAGGAGCGGCTGGAGTTATAAATGTGGGAGGCATCGCAGCTAGATGGGTTTAAAGGCATAACACAGGATGAGATCACTGGAACGGGGCATCTAGAGTGACCAGTCAAGTTGGACAAGGCTTGAGAACTGACCCCTAGAACTTAGCAATGTGGTGCTTAAAGGTTACCGGCATGCAAAAGCACTGGATACATCTTTGTGGAGGGGCTGTCTCAGAGGACCTCCGAAGACTGTCACTTCGAGCACGTGAAAGGGGCAGAGGTAAAGACACAATGAGTTCAAGCCTGGCTCTGGTATTTTCTAATTGTGTGACCTTGGGCAAGTGCCTGCCCCGCCCCCCATTCCTCCCCAGCATTGTCAGTGGAGACGGGATCTGAGACGGTGAAAAGTCAAGAGCCTCTCACCTTGTAAAGGGTGAAGTGCCTCCGATGGGCCAGGAATTGTTATGTAAAGACACCACCGCTGCAGTCAGCTCCCAAGGTCGCTGCTTGGCTCCTGCGGACATCACTCAGCAGAAAACAGAATTCTCAACCTTTCTGGAAGGGTGCATCCTTGTCAGTACGCAGTCCAATGCTCTAAACTGTGCCACTTCCTGACAAAGGTACAAAGCACGTATTCTATTAATTGAAAAATGGTTTTCAAGAGGAAATGCATGCACGTGGTAGAGTTAAGACGTGGGGATTTATCCAGGGAAAATGCTGCCCTCCTCTGACCCTTCGATGCCCTCCCCAGAGGCAATTCCTGTCCCCAGGAAGTGCCTGTGCCCCCGCAGGCACAACACCTTCCCCCATCCTTCTGCTGATACAAGCAGTGACATGCCACCCTCGCTGCTCTGCCCCTTGCCTTTTGAACTCGCCGGCTCGCCTTGGAGAACTGCACCCCTCAACCCACATAGACCTGCTTCCTTCTTTTTAAATGGTTGTAGGGTATGTACCCGCTGCGCAGCTGGGTCATAATTTATTCAGCCATGCCCCCCTCCCAGACATCTGGTTGGTTTCCAGCCTTTGGCTAGTACAGACAACGCAACAGTGAATCTCCTCATTCGTCTGTCTTGGGCAAGGGTTATCCACAGGAAAATTCCTAGAAGTGGGATTGCTGGGTCAATGGGTCTCAATACATTTACGCTTTGGTGTGAACATATGTGTGTGAGGGTCTGTGTGTATTTGCATTTGATATAATTGCTACATGGCCCAGAGGCAGATTAAGGTCGGTTGAGGCCCTGGGTGCAGAAGAAAATATTGGGCCCCTTAAAAAAAGAGAGAGACAGGGAAAATAAAAATACTTATTAACCATATTTTTAAATAAATAAAAATATTATGTACTATTCATGTTTTATTTCCAATAAAATTTGAATATAATATATGTATTGCACATATGAAAGCAAACTTAGTGTCATTAGAAAAAAGTGTAAAGGTGGAGTTTTGCGGGGCCCTTCAGAAGTCGGGGCCCAGGGTGCGTGCCCGGTGCGTCCACTGTTAAATCCGCCTCTGACATGACCGATGTGCACGCTTCTCGACTGTGGATGTCAGAAGGGACATGAAGGAAGTTTTTTAGGAGCTTCATTTTGGGTGTTGGGAGAGGGTAGATTTTGTGTGACAAGCCCCAAGCCCTGAGATTGCCGGGTACTTCTGGAGGAAGTCTGCAGCCTGGGGCCGGACACTGTGAGAAACAGCCGCTTGAGACCCCGACAGAGCTGGGACGGCCCTGCTAGGAAGACAGACGGAGGGACCGGATTTACTCATCCATTAGCAGACTAGATGTTTATCACGCTGTACTGTCCTGGCCCAGTGTTCAGTCCTCAGGATGCGCAGAGATATTCCTCAAAAGCCTCGAGCCTAGTGGGAAGAGATGAAGTCAGATCTCATATGAGAATTAAATTACAAAGCTAGAGAATGATAAGAATGCCAGTATGCAAACCTGCCGACCATTAGGTTTTGACAAGGTACTGGAAGAGCAGGGATGTTCAAGCTCATAGTGATAGGTGGCATTTGTTCTACTCTCTAAGCGCTGGGCAAAGTAGTGTCACCTCATGTAAATGCCAGAACAAGCCCCTAGGATTGGAGCGATTGTTGTCTGTACCTAGAGATGGGGAAACTGAGGCTCAGAGAGGCTCGTCCAGTGCCGCCCAGCAAGTAAATAGCAGAATGAGGATATGAATGCTGTTCTCTGATACCAAAGCCCCCTTGCACTGCACTGCTCTGTACCCAAGGAGGGTTTTCTGGAACAGGTCAAGCTTGACCTGGTAGGACAGGTCGCACTCAGAAATTCAGAGAGCACAGGAGGCTTCTTCTGGGAGGAGCCACTCAAGTGGTCAGACAGGCTCCAGGAGGAGGGATTACTTCCTGCCCGGCGCCTGAGAAACCACATGCGACTACGCGGATGAGCCTGAAGGACCATCGCGTGAGAGAGATTAGCCAGACGTGGAAGGACAAGTGGATGCTGCGCGATCCCACTTACAGGAGGGACCACGACCAGCAAATTCATACGGATCAAAAGTGGAAGGGTGGTTACCAAGGCCTGGAGGGAGGAGGGAAGGGCAGCTTACCTCTAATTGGCCAGTTCCCCTTTGGGAAGCTGGGAAAGTTCTGGAAATGAATAGTACTGAGAGTCACACAACAATATGAAGATACTGAACGCCAATTAACTATCCACCTGAAGTGGTTAAAATGGTACTTTTATGTTATGTAGATTTTTATCACAACTTTTAGAAAAATACGACCTGGCTGGTGTGGCTCAGTGGATTGAGTGCCAGCCTGCGAACCAAAAGGTCACCAATTTGACTCCCCAGTCTGGGCACCTGCCTGGGTTGCAGGCCAGGTGCCCAGTAGGGGGCGCCTGAGAGGCAACCACACATTGTTGTTTCCCTCCCTGTCTCCTTCCCTTCCCCTCTCTCTAAAAATAAATAAATAAAGTCTTTAAAAAAAAAAAACTTGAGAGTCACCCTTTCCTCCCCCTTGCGCTTGTGTGTGTGTGTGCGTGCTAACAAAACACACACGTAACCCAGCAGCAGATCCATAGACCTGCACCTCAACATAAGCCTGAGTCAGGCTCCTCCTCCGCCCCTGCCCACTCCCCACTGCACCCTGAGCCATGCCAGCACCCTCTCCTGCCTACCTGGCTCTGTCCTCTGCTCTGAACACGGTCCCTTTGGGCCGTCCCTGGGGCCTGTCTTCACTGACTCACCTGCTCCCTAACTTCAACATTATTGTCCTGGAAGAGCCTTCTCTGACTACCCAAGGTTGCAGCTCCCCGTCCCCCTCCCCCGCCTTTTAAAATTTTATTTTATTTATTGATATGAAAGGCAGAGAAAGAAACATCAATTTGTTGTTCTCGTTTGTGCATTCATTGGTTGATTCTTCTGTGTGCCCCGACTGGGGTTCGAACTTGCAAACTTGGTGCACTGGGACAATGCTCTAACCAACTAACCTACCCAGCCAGGGACTTAACCTCCCTTTACTCCTTTCTTCCTCTTCTTAGCACTTAGCACCTTTGTAAGAACATGGTTACTGGGGAGATCATTTGTGGAATGCCAACCTCCCTGTCCCAGACTGTCACCTCTAAAGCGCACCAACCTTTTCGTGTATCTTTATGCAGGGCCAACCGGCCTAACACAGGTCCCAACCATGGCACTTGGGCAGCTAGGTGTGGCCATGCGACTCAAGTACAGCCAGCAATGTCAATGGGCTCAGAAAGGAAGTGACTTGCCCCAGGTCACACAGCCCGAAGGCGGCAGATCTGGCTTGGGATCCAGGGCTGTCCGATTCTCTCCGGAGTAAGGTAGGAGAAAACCTACTTGACAGCCTTCTGGGCATCAAGGTGCTCTCGTGCCCGAATGTATCCGGCTGGGGTGAGGATGGGGAGGGGGGTGGCCTGGCACTGATCACACGGACAAATGCGATACCCTGGGGATGGCGGAGCAGGAGCCCAGAAGAGTCCAAGGGGCCTGAATAACGGTGTGGAGCAGAGCTGCCTGTCAGGCAAACTGAAGCCAGCAGCCCTTCCTGCTTCTGTGCAGGACAAGTCTGGGAGCCGTCTCCCTGTTCCGGGATATACTTGCTCCTGGGGTATCTAACTGTGAACCAGCTAAGATAGCTAACTAATCAAGGTGAATAAGTTGCTTGTGTGGGCTTATTTCAAGGCCCTTGCTTTGCCGTGCCCACCAGTCCAAAGCTACGTGTCAAAAGCTGCCAGTTCTAACCAGTTCCCCTGTCTTGCAAGACCTGTCTTGAAATCACCCTGTTTAGGAGCCTAAAAGCCCTGTAAGTCCCCTCCCCTTACTTCCTTCTTCTGAGATACTACCGACTCTCAACGCACTTTGGCTTGAACAACAGGTTTTTCTGGTGATTGCTTTGAGGAGCCAAAGCCGACATTGGAGCCTCTCTTCTAAGAAACTTACACGGGCAAGTCCACTCTGATGTCAGCCTATTAAGCGTGAATTACATACTGTAAGATTGCCCTGGAACACCCCTTCCTGACATCACTGTTGGTCCAACCTGGCCAGCTCCCCCTCTTCCACTGGAACAAAATAACTGTTTCTTTGAGCTCCAGATGAAGCAGTTGTTAAGAGGTACATTGTATGCAAAACATGCCTCTTTCATTGCTAGAATCACACTTACTATAAAGAGTGGACTGGGTGACCCACTCTCTCTGGTTTGCCCAGAGTTATCTCAATTTTAAAACTGAAAACCTCACCCTGGCCGGTGTGGCTCAGTTGGTTGAAGCATCGCCCTGCACACAAAAGGGGATGGGTTCGATCCCTGGTCGGGGTGTGTAGGAGGAAGCAAAAAATTTATGTTTGTCTCTCCCTGCCTCCTAATTCCAAAAGAGTGAAAAAGTGTCCTCAGGTGAGGATCAAACAAACAAATGAAAAACCTGAAAATTCCACATTCTGAGAACCCCTCAGCCTCAGGCAAACTGGGACAGTGGGTCACCCTCAAAGACTGCTGCCCTGGGAGAGGCACACTGGGAAGGGACCAAGACTGGTCCCAGAACCAGTGGGGACAAGTGTCCATTGCTCCCTTCCTCAAGCTCAAGTGGGATGGTGGACAGACACAGGTACAAAATTTTAATTAGTGAAAAATAGAATATTTCCAGAAGGGTGCACAAGAACGAAACGGGCAACTGGGGTTGCTTCCGAGGATGACAGTCTGGGACAGGGGTGGCACGGGGATGAGGGACGCCTTCACTACTTACTCTTTTGAACTCTCTGCAAATCCAGTTAAAAATACAGTGTTAACATACTCAGGTTGCTTTGCCAAGTGTACCAGTCTATGTATTTGGGTAAAGTAAGGGACCTTAGAATGAGGATCCACTACTTTGTCTCTCAGCCCGCGTGCAAAGTCTCCCAGTTAACCTGTGTTTCTGACCAGAGGCTCTCAGTTTCTGGACTGTAGGTATTTGCTTGCTCCATAGCCTGTCTGGCGCCCACATCTAGGTAATACTTAGTAAACTAATCCTCTTCTTGTTCATTAATTCTGGGGGTAGTTGGGGATAGACTTTGAAAAATTTGAAAAGTTTAACTTCTTCCAATGGCTGCTCTACGGGTCCACTGTAAATTGCTGATTAATTCTCTTACCTCTTGGCATGCATTCGTGTTTTTATATATTAATTTGTTCTCGTTTAAGGGGAAGAAAATTCTGTTGCTATAACAAAATTAGGCTTTTCAACAAACCTGCCTGCGCCCTGTCCCCTCTTTAGTGTTGAAAGGGACTACCCTAGCAACTTAGAAGGCAGCCTCTGGAAGGGGGCTGGGACTACTGGAGGGCAGGGAGGCCCCACATTTAAGGAGGTGCTTGCCCTCAGACGCCCTCACTGCACTAGCACAACCCTGAGCATGAGTGCCTCCTTAAATGCTGTCTTCTGGGCGTCTCCTTGCCCCTCCTGGCCCCAACCCAGCTTTCCAGGCCAGGGCTGAAGCGTCCTAGCTCTGTGACTGACCAGGAGGTGGCCGGGGCCCAATGACATTTGACATCCCAGAGTCTCAGCATTTTCAGCTATGAAGGGGGCATCTTGGTGAACACTGGATGAGATGGTGTTCCTCAAAGGATTAATACACACTGTGCTGGTCCCGCTGCAAAGTGTTTATCTTATCATTTCTTCCCAGGGCCAAGTCTCTGGCCAGGGGCTTTCAGTGGTTTTTCTAGAATCATCCCCATAGTCACGATATAAGCCTTTATATATATATATATATATATTTTTTTTTTTAAGGTTTATTTTTTAAATTATCATTCACGAGAGAGGGCGAGAGAGAGAGAGAGAGAGAGAGAAACATTAATCGGTTGCCTCCTGCTGTGCCTTGATTGGGAATCAAACTGGAAACCTTTTGGTGCTGGGGATGACACTTTAGCCAACTGAGTCACAGCAGCCAGGGCAGTGTAGCAATTCTGTCTCTACAGATGAGGAAACCAGGCTCAGAGTGTAGCAGAGCCAGGCCCCGAATCCCACTGTTCTCTGACCTCAGCATCTTCCTCACTCCCCAACACGCTGGAGGCCTCATTGTGAATAACCTGATGGTGCTTCCAGTTGAGTGGTTTGCAAACCTCACTGGGCTTCAACATCACCTGAGGAGTTTTCAAAAGCACAGATGCTTCCAGACGTTCTGGAATAATTGGTCTGGGGAGAGGACCAGGCACTGGTAGTTCTGAAAGAACCCCAGTTGATTCGAATGTGCAGCCAGGGTTGAGAACCACTGTTTTAGAGCAGTAAAAACTTCAAACTGGCTCTAAAGAGAACTCAAAGTGGTGTTTCTGAATTTCAGCCACTAAGATACGTGCATGCACACGCACATCAGCTCCAGGTGTAGCTTTGTAGTCAGAAAGATAATTTTTTTCAATTCCAAGCTCACTCTGTGAACAGCTATGCTATATGGGAAATCTCTACCTCTCTTAAGCTGGCCTGAGCATATATTGGAATCCCCTAGAGGGTTTGTTAAACACTACTTGAGGGATCCACTCCAGAGCTTAATCGAAAGGTTGGGTGGGGCTGAGAATCTGCATTTCTAGCAAGTTCCCAGGTGCTGCCACTGGTCCAAGGAAGCGCTCGGAGAACCACCGCTCTGAGCTGATTACTATAACTAACAGTTGTGATCGGTTTTACCATATACCATTTTAGGTCAATTCTTGATGCCTGCAAGGTGCATCTCATTGCAGACTCACAGCAGTGGGGTCCCAATTATTGTCGTTATTTTATAGATGAGATAACCAAACCTCCCAAACATTAAGTGACTTGTCCAGGGTCACACAGCCAGAAAGTTTATCAAAGTCTGGGTTTGAATGCTGGCCTATCTAACTAAAGACAGGAAAAAACCTGCACGATTATCTTATTTCTTTTCTTTTCCTCCCCACCTTATTTCTAGGCATCAAAGGAAGCGCTCCCATCACGTGCAAATCCACATTGCAAAACCAGGGCTACTTACTATAGGCAAGTTTTTCGCCTCCCTCTCCTGTTTCAGCTTCTTGCATAATAGGCTTCGTTAAACTCCGTGGAGGAATGGCGCCCCCTGGTGGCCTTCGGAGAGCAGCGTTCCGCTCTCTTGGCTGGGCGCTCAGTTCTTCTGAGTCACCAGCATTCTTTAGCCCCATTACGAACATGGAAAATATTACTCAGTCCATTCCATCGTCAGAAAGAACTCAGGGTGTTGAAAGGGGGTGGGGACTTCAGAGCTGAGGAATGTAAAGGAAGGGCGGTGGACCGGTCCCTGGGGAGCTCAGGGCGCTGGGGTAAATGGATAAAGATGGTGAATGCAAGCTGAGAACAATCAGGACTTTGACCTTTTGACCTTCCCAAGGGCTCCTGCTGAGGAATTTGCAGGACTAAACCTCATAGGATTGTTATAAAAATGCCACGTGTTCTCTCTGAATGCCAGTGCCGGCTTCAAGATCTGATCCATTTGTTCACTCATTTATTTATTCAGTGGATCTTTTTTTGAAAGCCTACTATGTGCCAGCACTATTCTAGGTGCTGGGGTGCAAAAATAAACAGAATAGCCTGAATCCCTGCCTTGCTGAATGCCCTCCAGCCCAAGAAAGATCAAGGGGTGAGTGGATGATCAATGAATGAGTGAATGAATAGAACACGTTTAGAAAAATAAGGAAGGAAGTCTCCAGACCTCACTGGGAAGACATTTAAGCCAAAACGTTAGGGCGGAGAAGTAAAGAGAGAAGTAGTTATTTGGGGGAACAATGTTCCAGGAAGAGGGAGAGGTAAGAGCAAAGGCCCCGAGGATGCACGTTTGGCACCTTGGAGGAGCTGGACTAGGTTCTAGGTAATGGAGTGGGATGTACACTTTTATTATCCAGGATCCACTTGCCCTGTCATTGTAATGGATTCATTTTCATTAAATTGACTCACTTTCAGAAACTTATTTCGGTCTGATCAGGGTGGACTGAGGAGAGAAGAGGGGTTTAAGAAAGGGAAGATGGCAGCTATAAACAAGCCTTTGAGAAAGTTCACTTAAAAAAGGGAGCAGAAAATGGGGCAGTCCCTGGGAATGACATCTGGGGAGGGACGCAGGTGGATAGGCTCTGGGTCCTGCCCTCTGTCTGGATGACCTTGTTCAGTGCCCAGACTTTAATTGGCATCTTGATAATGATGACTTCCCCAAAACGTCTCCTGTCCCAAAGTGTGTCCAAGTTTATAGATTAGTATGTCTAGTTATCATCAATTGTCCAAAACGATTCTCTTTTTAAAAAATTGACTTTAGCCCTGGCCGTATGGCTCAGTTGGTGGGGTATAGTCCAGCAGACCAAAAGGTCACTGGTTCAATTCCAAGTCAGGGAATATACCTGGGTTGTGGGTTCAGTCCCTGGTCGCAGCACATGTGAGAGGCAACTGATCAATATTTTTCTCTTGCATCCATGTTTCCCCCCTCCTCTTTCTTTCTCCCGTCCCCTTTTTCTAAATCCTCCCTCCCTTCCTCTTTCTCTAAAAGCAATGAAAAAAAAAGTCCTCAAGTTAGGATAAAAAAAAAAGAATTAAAAAAGTAAAATACAGGTACAATAAAACTGGCTTTATTAAGCAAGTAATGAGGTGGCATCCCATCTAGCGACTAGAAGGGTACTCCCCAAAACAAAATTCTTGGCTGCCTCTTGCCCCACCAAAATCTGCCCCTTCCATACAGCTTTGATGAGCATAAAAGTAAGCAGTGGTCCTTGTTCTCTTCTTCCCTTCCCCTCCACATCCAGAAATAGCAGATCCTGTGCGCACAGGTCCCATCCCTGTCTCCACCACCCCACCATCTCTTGGTCTCCCTGCCTCCCCCTGCAGCCCGACTGGACCTATAACCCAGGCATGTGCCCCGACTGAGAATCGAACCGGCGACCTTTCGCTTTGCGGGATGATTCCCAACCAACTAAGCCACACGGGTCAGGGCCCCCTTGTGTTTCTTAAACAAAGATTCCCTTCCAAAGGAATTTGGCCTGAGATACTTTCCTCCAGTATTTGAAAGGGCCAATTCCTTCTCATCCTCTGTTCTCAGTTTAAATGTCACCTCCTTGAGAGATCTACCCAAAGTCCATTCTGAAGCAGCCTCCCAGTTGGATGCTTTTGTGCCAACAGGGCCTCCCAGCCCACCGGGCCACACAAGCTACAGTCAGTCTCTACTACCCTAGTGCTCAGTCCCTGGCACTGGGATCCAGACCTAGAGCCCAACCCTGGCCTTTCAGAAGCCTGGATTTTAGCCATTCCTTTGTGTTAATAAGCTACCCCGTAGCCTACCAATACATTCTTTTCTTTTTTGCTTAATGTAGCCAGAGGTGGTTTCCATGACTCGTAACTAAAGAACTCTAACAGTGATGGCCTCCATTATTAGGGTACGAAGAAAATTCACTGAGCTGTACCTGACAAATTCTTTATGCCAATAAAATAATTATCATAACGATACTAAGAGTAAATTAACAACACCTGCTGAGCACTGTACCAGCTCTATAGCTGTACAAAGACCAAAAGAGGACAGTAGATTAAACAAGATAGACTATTTCTCTAACGGTCAAGGCATAAGGACTCAAGAGCTGTGTGGGTGGCTCTACGTCATCAGGTCGGGCTCCAGGCTCCTTCTAACTTGTTGCTCAGCATCCTCAACATGCATTTTTCACCTTATGGACCAAGGTGGCTGCTTTAGCTCCTAAGTCGGAAGAGAGGGAGAAAGGGCTCTCCCTTCCGTTTAAGGCCTCGATCCCAGGACTTGCTTCCATCCCATTGGCCATAACTTTGTCACGTGGCCACGCCTAGCTGCAAGGAAAACTGGAAAATGTAATTTTTTTAAAAAAGATTTTATTTATTTATTTTCACAGAGAGAGGGAGGGAGGGAGAAAGAGGGAGAGAGAAACATCAGTCAGTTGCCTCTCATAGACCGCTAGCTGGGGACCTGGACTGCAGCCCAGCTATGTGTCCTGATGGGGAATCAAACCAGCAACTTTTTTGGTTTGCAGGACAGAACAATGTACCACCCACTGAGCCACACCAGTCAGAGCAGAAATGTAATCTTTAATGTGTGCTTTTTTGTAGTCACATCCACGAGAATAACTATCCTGATTACTAACAGCGTAGGTATACATTTTGCATTTACACAAATAGCCTTGTGTTATAGAATTCATTCAGTTTCTTTTTTCGCTCCACTTTTAAAGTCCACTCCTGTGCCTGGGAACATCTAGTCCATTTCCTTGAACTGCTTCCCTGTACTCTGTGCAGCCACCACATTTTACCGACGCAGCCTCCTAGCGATGGCTCCCCAGCCCTCCTTCCATCTCTCCCTCCCTGCCCACACGTCACTGCAATGGGCACCTTTGTGCATGCCTCCTGCGGAATGAATGTGCAGTTCTGTGGGGTCTATATCCTGGAGAGGAGATGTCCAGTTGTTATGTATGTGGGTGACAAGGACACCTGGTTGCTCTACAGCATAGCTGCTCCCTGTCGTTACTTGCACCAGTAGCCATGGAGGTTTCTATGAAAGGTATTTTATTCCTCTTTGTTACACCAGTAGTGGGACATCTGTTGTTTTTTTCATGGCTGTATCCATTCTTCCTTCTTCTGATCACTGTACTGCAGTGTTCTGTTGCAGGAACTACCCAACCCTTACTCTCAAGCCATGTGAATCAGATGGGACTGGCTTTGCTTTCACTTCCGGATTTGACCATGTGACTGAGCACTGGCCAATCAGCGTCTTGCATGTCTCAGTCACTCAAGGGAAGGCACTGTGTGACTCAAACTGGGCCAAAGCAGAGCCATTCCAGGATCTCTACTGGAACTGGGGTGGGGGGTTGGGGAGATTCTCTCTTCCCCTGGGGGAGGCGAAGCCAGTACGTCTGGAACTGCCGAAGGCCATCGTTGCCGCGCTCTGGGGGAGAAACTGCTGCAGAGTGAAGCCCTCACAGAAGAAAGCAGGGCTGAGGAATGAAGACTCAGTCCTGGGGCACCTCTGGAGCCCACTGTGCCGGAGGCCAGTTTGCCCTGAAGCTTTCGGTTACATAAGGCAAAAAATTCCTTTTCTGCCGAAGCCAATCTGAGTTGGGTGTAGGTTTCTCACGGCCAAAAGAATTTAAATAACTCGCAGCTCCTGCTCCACCCATCCTGCTGCCCAGTACACATTCGGTTACAGGACAAATGTTTGCTGAATGAATGAGTGAGTCCATGTGTGGGAATAAATGAGACGTGAGAAACGTGATGTAGAAATACTCCAATGAGCTCTCCAAAAGGGAAGTCCCATAAGTAAGAAAAAGGGCTTTGAAAAATTATTTTCACTAACTTCAAATTCTAAAGCTAAATAAGACACTGATGCCCATTCACCGAGATTCTGTTTTGTGTTTCTTTTTGGCTCAGACAATCAGGCAATCCTCATTAAAATAGGAAGGTAACTTAAAACCCAGCCACATTGCCCCGAGAGGGATAGAGGTGACAGGCAGACGCAAGACTGTCTTTTCCCCAGCTTTCCAGCGATGTTTTCCTTTGTGCTTGTTTTTATGAAAAGTGCACTGACGTAGGTACTGAGTGACCCAAAGAATGAGCACATTGGTGCCATCCATCTGACAATGATTTGAACTAAAAATAAAATTTGATTATTTTTCGGTCTTTGAATTTTGTATTCATTAAAAAAATCATCTGTGTAATGGATTTGAAAATGACCAAAGTTCAAGTAGAACAGAAGGGCCTATATGATAGGCCATGTGCTTTCCACCTCTGACTCACACACCCCAGTTGCCTTCTCCAGAAGCGGCCACACCCTGACCAATTAGCTCAGTTGATTAGAGCATCATCCCTATAAGCCAAGGTTGCAGGTTCGATCCCTGGTTAGGGCACATGAAAAAAATCAACCAGTGAATGCATAAATAAATGGAACAACAAATCGATGTCTCTCTCTCTCTCTCTCTCTCTCTCTCTGTCTCTCAAAAAATCAATAAATTAAAAAAAAAAGTAGCTGCATCATCAGTTCTTCTTGTCACTTCCCAGAGAGTTTGCATATACCAACTCTATCAGTCAAGGCTGCCAGTTGCAAGCAACAGACCCACACTGGCTAGCCTAAATGGCAAGGGGATTTATTGGAAGGCGGTGGGGAACTTATGGAATAACAGGAAAGAGAAAAGCAAGCAGGAAATGAGGGAGGCCAAACATGGAAAATTCTCTGCAGGTGACTATCGCTGCCATCTCTAGACACATCCTGAGCCAGACACTGTCTCTGCCTGAGCACACAGCTGCTGACTCCTGACCACCACGTGCGGGGTAACGCTACATTCACTGTACACTTATCTTTGCTTCACTGGCTCAAAAGAGCTGACACTCCTGGGCAGGAACATGTGATCATCGCCCAGGTCATGTGGCCTCCTGGCCAGGTGGTGGAGAGAAAGGTTTCTTTATTTGCAATTTTGAGAAATCTTGCTAAATTTCTGATCATTTCAGTTGATGCTCCTAACACCAGCCCAGAAGAATTTATGTTGCAAGGTGCCAAAAAGCATAAAGAATAAGATTTTGAACCAAGAGTAGATGCCTTTTTGCATACTCTGCAGCGCTGTGGAAGAGGTTAAAAGCATCTAACAACTGTCAGTGGGGCTGTGCAAATCCTTACAGAATTCAGAGTATCTTGATAGTTCTGGATAAGAGAAGAAAGCCACCTGGATAATACTGGTGTCACTGGCCCCCCAGCATTTAGGTGATCCCTTTGAAGATCAGCCTCTGTGATGGGGGAGGGTCTGATTTGTGTTTAACTTTATTTTTAAGACTTGAATTTCCAATTCATTAAAAAAAAAATCCTGGGGGTACCAACTCTCAAGGAGCCCATTAAGAGTCAACATTGGGGAATGGGCTTTTGAAATCCCAAGCAAAATGAAATAATAGTTATAATTATGTTATTGTACTGTTTGTTTAAGTGGCATAAGAAATGAATCACTGAGGAATGTTTGGGGGCTGTAAACAGCAGAAAATTTGATTGAGAGCGGCTTACATTTTTGCCCCAAACAAGGAATCTGAAAGCAGGTAGCTGCTGTCACTGAGTGAATGGGTCTGAGAGCCAGCTGCTCTGTGATCATCTTGGCCTTTTCCTCGTGGTGCAGGAAGAAGGCTGCTGGGGCTCCAGGCATCACTGCAATGTTCAGGGCAGGAAGAGGCAGGGGAAGGGCTGGAACCAGTTCTGTTTGTCCCTTTTATCAGAAAAGCAAACATATTCCTGGAAATCCAGCAACATAGTTGGCAACCACAACTGCGAAGAAGCTTTCCAGCTTTTAAAACAGGGGGGAGAAGGGGGTGAGGGGCTGGGAACAGAAGCTGGCTCAGCGATAGGGCTCTGTCTGCCCCGAGAAATGGCAGAGCAGCCACAGTGTTCTGAAATAGTGAAAGCTCTGGTACTTCCTTCAGTTCTTGCACCTGAACGGCAGACGTTGCCATAATTTTTCATGACTGCGTACATCCACAGCGGACTCGATAGTAATTGGCTATGTGAGCTAGTAAGGGTTATTAAACGCAGTATTCACGAACTAAAATTAGCCGGCTTATCCACGTCGGTGTTCTGCCAAGTCCATCTGGCTGCCACTCAATGCTCGATGGCCTTGCCTTTGCACAAATAGCTGAAATTCCTACACTTTAAGGAAAAGATACTTTGTTATCTTGAATTAGTTCTGCTTCTCAATAGCTGCTTCTATTTCCTGTGTACGAAAAGATATTACACCCTATTGTGAGTGGAACTGTCTTCCAAAAGGATATGTTCAAGTCCTAACCCCTGTACCTGTAAATGTGACCTCATTTGGAAATAGGGTCTTGGCAGATATAATTCGTGAAATTAGGATGAGGTTGTGTTGGATTAGGGTGGGTCCTAATCCAACGACTGGTGTCTGTAGAAGGAGAGAAAACAGACCTTCGTGCACTGTGGGTGGGAATGTAAAATGCTGCAGCTACTGTGGGAAACAATTGGGCACTTCCTCAAAAAGTTAAGCACCCAAAAATTATCTTCTGATTGAGAAATCCACTCCTAGGTATATACTCAAGATAATTGAAAACAGGTATTCAAGCAAATACTTACATGGGAATGCTCATAGCAGCACTACCCACAAAGGACAAAAAGGTAGATACAACCCAAATGCCCGACGGTTGGCAAGTGGGTAAACAAAGTAGTGTGCTCACACAATGGAGAATCGGCCAGTCACAAAGAGGAATGAAATACTGATACTTGCTGCAACACGGACAACCCCCGGAAACATTATGCTAAATGACAGAAGTCGCACGCGAAAGGCCACATATTGTATGATGCCATTTATGTGAAATGTTCAGAATAGGTAAATCCATAGAGACAGAGAGTAGGTTCATGATTGTCAGGAGACAGGGGGAAAAGGAATAGGGAATGACTGCTAATTGTTAAGGGGGGTTTCCTTTTTAGGTGATGAAAATGTGTTAGAACTAGACAGAGGTGATGGCCGCACAGCATTGAGGCTGCTGAATACGACTCGTGGTTAATTTTATGTTACGTGAATTTCACTTCAGTTCAGAAGGAGGAGGAGGAGAAGAATGAGGAGGAAGAAACAAAGAAAGAAAGAGCCTTAACAGTTATCACCAGTGGCCATAGGGAGGAAATCCTTCTCCATTTGTACATTGTTATGGCCTTTGGGCAACATCCTTTTTTTTTAAAAATTATGTATTGATTTTAGAGAAAGAGGGGAAAGGGGCAGGGAGTAGAGAGAGAGAGAGAGAGAGAGGGAGAGAGAGAAACAGAGAAATCACCTTGTCGTTCCACTTATTTATGCATTCATTGATTTCTGTATGTTCCCTGACTGGGATGGAACCCACACCCTTGGCACATCAGGACAACGCTCTAACCAACTGAGCTATCCAGCCACGTCTAGGCAATATCTTTTAACATCTGACACTTAGGGAGCAATATGTAAGGATGTATATGCAAAAAGAGTTATATAATATTGTTTATAGTGGCAAAAATGGCAAACAAAGTAAATATCATCTATGGGGAGGGGTTGAATAGACCATAGTATGGCCACACTACAGAATATTGATTGCATAATCATTAAAATACTCTCTGGCAGGTGACACTGTAAAGTGAGAAAAGTAGAGTGCAGAAAAATGAGGTCAATATGATCCTATTCATATAAACTCCTATGGATCCAGTATGCATATATGTATGTTTGTGTGTATCTTCTTATACATATATATTTGTATATATCTATGTATCCAAATACTTTTGTGTATATGTATTTGTATGAAATTACTTAGGCATGGAAAAGAAGTTGAGAGTATAATAAATTACAGGTGAGAAAGGGGGAAGAACAGGAGAAAGGGGGAGGGAGTAGCCAACCAGAAAAAAGAAGAGAAAATCAAAAGATTTCTTTAGAAGAGGAATCTACCCCATCTGTAAGATATGGTCACCTTTATAATTTTCTGTAAAATTATAGGCATGTACACATACAGGTATAAAGACTTTGAGGGCGGGAGGAGAGGAAATTGGAGGAAGGTGGTCAAAGGTACAAACTTCCAATGATAAGGTAAATAAGTGCTAGTCACGTAATGTACAACGTGGCGACTCTAGGTAACACTGCTGTGTGATACAGAGGGAAGTGTTTTTTTTTTAATTTTTAAGATTTAATTTATTTATTTGTAGGCAGAGGGGAAGGGAGGGAGGCAGAGAGGGAGAGAAACACCAATGCGTGGTTGCCTTTCATGCGTCCCTTACTTGGGATCTGGTCTGCAACCCGGGCATGTGCCCTGAACTGGGAATCGAACCAGCAACCCTTTGGTTTGCAGGCCGGCACTCAATCCACTGAGCCACACCAACCAGGGCAATAAGGGAAGTTTTTAAGGCAGTTAAGTCCTATGAGTTCTCATCACAAGAAGAAACATTTTTTCTTTTCTTATTTTTTCTTTCTTTTTTTTATATCAATACGAGATGATGGATTTAACGGAGTCTATTGTGGTTATCATTTCACAATATATGTAAATCAAACCATCATGCTGTATGTCTTAAACTTATATAGTGATGGATGTCAATTATTTTTCAATAAAACTGGAAAAATAACCTTTAAATCATAAACTTAGTTTGAATGCATTATAACCAATTAAACACAACTTAATACAGAATTAAAACAGAATTAAAATGACTGTTTCTTTTCATCGTTATCAATTCAGCCGTGGCTCCTTCTTTATGCACAGTGTGTAAAGATGCGTATTTGGTTCGCAGGCCAGCACTCAATCCGAAAGATGCATATTTGCATGAACAGTATTTCTGGTGTATAATTTTCCACTTATCTGGTATTAGAATATGTATGTATGCATTATGAGTCAAATATGAATTATTCAGAATCTCCCCTAAAGTATATCCAGAATCCCCCATATTAATTTATGTGATTAAATAATTAATATAAATGTTTACAGCACCCCTGCCCCCAAAGAAAAGAGCATTCAGTCTTTGCTCAGCCACGAGGCCCACCAAGAAGAATGCTTTCGCTCAATGGTTTCCCTGGACTTTTGTGATCCCGAGAATGAACTAGGAAACGGACGGGGGGGGAGTTAGGGTGATGTCTGTAATTCTACCTGCTGAGCATTGCTTTGGAGGATGCTCCCACCCCCACTGCCATTCCCTGGTTCCTCTAGTCCACATTTGGGTCCCTCAGTTTTTGGTGCGTATGCATGCCCCACGTCTAGCCAATCAGAGGACGCCATTCATCTGGCCACTGTGATTGGTTCAGGGTTCAACACATGATCCAATCTGGACCAATCAGAGAATTCACTTCTTGCCTTTACTGCAGAAACTGGCAGAGACGCTCCTTTCTTGAAGTTCCCAGCAGCTGTCTTTGCCCGCACATGGAGAACGTGAAGCCGCGGCAAAGAGCATGAGAGAGTAAGAGATTTGATGGCGTCTTTGGGCATCTGGATCTGCAGTGCTGGAAGGTAAAGTACTTTGGACATTTCATTTCAGCTCTATAAGTCATAAAATTTCTCTCTAACTTTTATTTCTTTAGCCAGTTTTTAAAAAAATATTTTATTTGTTTTATTTTTAGAGAGGGGAAGGGAGGGAGAAATAGAGGGAGAGAAACATCAACGTGTGGTTGCCTCTTGTGTGCCCCCTACTGGGGATCTGGCCGGCAATCCAGGCATGTGCCCTGACTGGGAATCAAACCAGTGACCCTTTGGTTCACAGGCTGGCACTGAATCCACTGAGCCACACCACCCAGGGCTCTTTAGCCAGTTTGAGTTTGATTGGTTCATGGTTCTGAGAAAGAGTCCTGAGAAGGGAAGAAAGGAGAAAGGGCTAAGTCTAGTCTAGTAGCTTTTAAACCTGGCTGCATAATGCTGGAGTTTGCATGCCTCAGCCACAGATTCTGACTTAATTGGCCTGTGGTGTGGTGTGGGCATCCAGATTTTTCTCCTTACATGATTCTAACGAGCAGCCTGAGTTGGAAATCACGAACCCAGGTCGGGAGATTCTTAAACTTTAATGTGCATAAGGGTCACCTGGGCCCCCTTCAGGGCTTCCCATTGAATAGGGCTGGGTGAAGCCCAAGAAGGTACATTTCTTTCTTATTTCTTTTTATTTCTCTTATTTTTTTTATTTATTCTTTTGGTATATTTTATTGAGTACGCTATTACAGTTGTCCCATTTTTTTTCTCCCCTTTCTCTCCTCTGCCCCGCACCCATCCCATTGTCCCACACCTCTTAGTTCATGTTTATGGGCTGTGCTTATCACTTCTTTGGATTCTCAATATCTTATACTATTCTTAGCCTCCCTCGTCTTTCTTTTTTTTTTTTTTTGGTCAACATTTTCTGGCCGCCACTTTCCCCAGCCCCACCCATCCCCACCTCCCACCCTCAGTCCTTCCCCCATTTGACTTTGAGCCACACCAGCCAGGGCATGAGTCTGTGAATTAGAGCTTGCTCAGCATAGGTGGGGATGCTGATTGATGAAAGGTTTATTGAAGAGGATCCCTGAAAGGGATACCCACAGATGGAAATTGGAGTAGTATTGGACACTTAGGATTCTTTGACTACAAGTAACGACAACTAAGTCTGACAAAGACTATCTTTAAGGAGTCATTAAGCTATTTAACAAATATTTATCTACCATCTATGTTCCCAGCACTGTTTCTGGTGCTGGTGATATGGCAGTAATTAAAACAGACAAAAAAGAAAAAAGAAAAATTGAAACAAAATTCTGTCTTCATGGATCTTATGTTCTAGTGGAGAGAGATTTATTATCTCACAAAATAAGAAATTCAGAGATAGGTGGTGGTAAGCTGGTATCTACAGAGGTTCAGCACTGCCTTCAAGGACCTGTATTCTTTCCATCTCTTCACTGTACCATCATCAGTGTGTAGACTTTGTCCTCAGTCTTGTAACTTCATAGTTGCAAAATGGCTGCCACTGCTCCAGGCATTGCATTGCATGCACATTAACTCAGTATGGTAGAAGCACAGGGGACTGTTTCCTCACATGCAGCTTTTTTTTTTTTTTTTTTTGCCCTAGAAGGAAAACTTTCTCAGAAGACCTCAACAGACTTCAAGTTGCATTTTTCTGGAATTGTATCACATTCTTAATAAACATCACTTGGAATGGGAAGAAAACAACCATGAGTGGCTTAAGTCAGTGGTTCTCAAACTCTTAAAAATTGTTAATGACCCCAAAGAGCTTTGGTTTGCATGATTAGAACAATTTATATTTGCTGTATTAGAAGTTAAAACTGAAAATTTCTAGTATATGTATTCCTTCATCCATTCATTCACTTAAAGTTACCCTTTACATGTAAACATAAATAACAATTTTTATGAAAAATAGGTATATTTTCCAAAACAAAAAACATAGTGAAAAGTGCAGCACTGTTTTGCATTTTTCTTGATCTCGTTAATGTCTGGCTTAATAGAAGAAGGTGGATTCTAATTTCTGCTTCTACCTTCAATTCATTGTGATGTGTTGTTTTGCTTGAAATATATGAAGAAATTCCAGCCTCACACAGATATGTTGTTGCAAAAAGGAGGGTCTCATAGTCCCCTTGGAAGGGTCTCAGGGACCCTCAGGGGTTCTTGGGCCTACTTTGAAAACCACTGGCTTAGGTCAATCAAAACTTACTCCGTGGGCTATGAAGGGCTTAGACCCCTCCCCTATCTCTACACAGCTCAGCTCTCCTATACACACGTGGTTGCTTCTGCTCCTGAACAGAATCACAGTTCTCTTGGTAAGGAGAAAGACGGCAGCGCTATTGGGTACTATAGTCAGCCTCAGTGTTTGCCACGCATTGCTCTACAGTGGTGGTTTTCAAACTTATTTGACTGTATCTCACAGGGAGAAATACATTTTACATACACTGCTCACCTGCGTACAACAGAGAGAAAAGTTTCATAAACAACACCTAGACTTACAACATACAATATGCTCTGATATTTTCTGTTCCTTCCATTCTGTTTTATTTCATTAAAAAAAAAAGCGCTGGCCATAGCCCATTAAATTTGTTTCATAATTCACTGGTGGGCCATTACCATCAGCGTGAAAAATACTGCTCTCTAAGGACTTGTCGATAGGTTGGATAGAGGGGCAGGACCGACGTAGCCAAGAGAAGGGAATTCAGGAAGAATTGTCTCAAAAGTTGGCCAGGGAGATTCCCTGAGGTGCCTCTGTTGACCCTGCCTTTTTTCTTATTGCCTATATTAATTTCTTTATGTGTGTCAGGGGGGAGTAAGCTCAGCTCAACTGGTCTTAATTTTTAAAAAAATTTTTAAAAATCTATTGAGTCAGAATGGGAAAGCCCAGGAGTTTTATAAGCTTCAGGCACAGCTGGAAGCACCTGCTCAAATGATGGACATCTGTCCATCTCTTACCTCTAAACTCTGAGGTTGGCGTCATTCTCAGGCCATAGCGTGAGCCAGGGAGCCCTCTTTAGCTCCTTGACTTTAAAAACCACCAAAAAAAGAATATGAATTTGCCTAGTAATTCTAGAAAAATGTCCAGTGCTGATGCCCACTGACGAAGCCTGGGTTACATGTCCACCTTCGAAAGGGCTATGTGTCCACCTTAGGAAGGGGGTGTTGAGGTCAGCCTCATCTGAACCACGCAGGATGAAAATGCACGGGCGGTGCCTCCCCAGTGGAGGATTAAGGAGAAACTGTTGCTTGAAGAAGGGAAGGGGATGATGAGCCAGCAAAACCAGCATATGTTCACCACTCTAAGCTCCATGAGGGAAGGGAAGGTGTTGGGTCTTTTATCTTTTTTAAAGATTTCATTTATTTATTTTTTCAGAGAGAGAGAGTAAGGGAAGGAAAAAGAGAGGGAGAGAAACATTGATGTGAGAGAGAAACATAGATTGGCTGCCTCTCCTATGTGCCTGGACAGGGGACCAAACCCGCCACCCAGGCACGTGTTCTGACCAGGAATTGAACCAATGATTTTTTGCCCTGCAGAATGACGTCCAACCAAGTGAGCCACACCGTTCAGGGCAGGTGTTAGGTCTTGCCTACCGCTATGTTCTCAGAGACTGGCACGGACTAGGCTCAGGAAGGTTGTGTGAACCTATTTAGTTTGATCGATAGAGTAACGTGGGCCAATTTATATTCTCAGAAGGTAAAAGAAGTAAGGATAAATTCATAGGTTGATGGGAGAGAATAGAGAAGCCAGTTTAGACTGACACATATATGGCCAAGTTATTTTCAACAGAGGCACCAAGATGACTCAGTGAGGAAAAAATGTCTTGTTTTTCAACAAATATTGCTGGAACAATTGTATATTCATACTGAAAACACGAACTTGACTCCTGCCTCACATCATACATGAGAAACAGTCAAGATAGCTCATAGGCTATAGCTCATAGTATGTAGAATATTATACATTGTTGCTAAGACAACTAAAAAACAAAATAAAAATGGATCACATACCAAAAAAAAAAAACAAAAAAAAGGAAAGGAAAAGGCACGCCACGGGCTTAGAGAAAATATTCATAATGCACATACCTGACAATTGTACCTAGAATATAGAAAGAACCCGTGCAATTCAATAACGCAACGGTAAACAACCCAAGGAAAAGTCAGATAAAAGTTTCCAGCAGACGCTTCGCAGGAAAAGGTACGTGAATACCCAATAAACACGTGAAAAGATATCCAACATCAGTAGTCATCAGAGAAATGCAAACTAAAACCGCAGGTCAATGCCATCACGCACCCATCAGAATGACTTTTTGAAAAACAGACAATACCGAGTGAAGTCAAGGACGTGGAGCAGCTGGAGTTCTCATTCGTCGCTTGTAGGAATGCAAAACGGTACAACCATTTTGGAAAAGACTGGTATTTTCTCACAAAGTTAAACGTACAGTGATTGGATGCCTCAGTAAACCTACCCTCATTCTGTATCTTGATTGTGACAGTGGTTACATGACCATATATGCAGCGGTGGGCAAACGTAGGTTTACGGTTGTGAGTATGCAATGCAGAGTAATTCTTGTATTATTATTTATTGTGTTATTTATTTGTATTACGACTTTAAACCTACTTTGCCCATCCCTGTATTTGTCAAAACACCTAGAGCTAAAAAGGATAGTTCTACTATATGTAAAACTTCAATGGACCTGATAACTTTAAAATAAATGAACAGAAAACAACTCAACTGACAATAACAAGTTACGGGCAGGATGTGGGGCAACTAGAACCCTCACGTAGTATTGGTGGGCATGTAAAAGGGTACACCCGCTTTAGCAAACTCTTTGGTGGTTTCTTAGTAAACTTAAACATACATCTAACATACAACACAGCAATTCTACTCCTAAGTATATCCCCCAAATAAATGAGCGCAGATGACCACCCAGGCACATACAATGAGGTTTATAGCAGCTCTTTTCATCAGAGCCCCAAACCGGAAACAACCCAAATGTCCATCAGTTGGTGAGTGGGTAAACAAATTGTGATACATTAACTTAGGGACTTTATTTTGTTCACTTCTGTATTCCTTGTTCCTGGAATAATTGTCATAACTGTCTACTTGGCGCACAGCTGGGTGCCTAATAGAATTATGTTGTGATGGTTGTTGATTTCAAAGTTTGAATAAACATCATCTATAATAATATGATTATGTAAATATTTTCCACTGTAGGACAACTTTGTTATTGGACCAGCAGAAAGGAAAATGAGACTTCCTCTATGGTCCCATCTCCTACCAAGTGGCCCTGGTTTCAGGGCTCTAGTAACATCTTCTCCTATTGTCCCAAAGTGTGGTGGCACCTGGCTACCAAAGGTGTGCTGGAGCTGGCATGGACCAGTTCACAGAAACTGACTGTACACATCTCTGCCCAACTCCTTGCTCAATGACCACGTGTGGGGAGCTGAAAGTGGGCCCTGGTGGTAGTATTTACAGCTCACAATTGAAAAACATAACAAGTCAGGGGTTCTTTCCAAGATCCAGGCGTTGAGCATTTATCAGCACATCACTGTTTACCGTAGCGTCTAATCCCGGGCTGCCTCTGGGTCTCCTGTTGGCTTCTTAAATCTTCCCTCACCTGTGTAACCAATTCTGTGCACCGAACTCCCACTGGGAGTATTCATTCTGCCTTCACTAACAAGACACTAAACTTGTTGACACAAGAAACGCATTCCTTTTACCTTTGGTTTTAGAACATTGTAAATCTTTAAGAATATAATTTGCGTGAAAAAAATCGACTTCCTTCTTTATGGCCTTGTTCACAGAGCTTGTTGACTTGATGTTCCGATTCCTGGTTCTTATGTCTTACTGGGCCCGCTGCCCGTATGTCATGCGTTCTTAGGCTAATTCCATCATTTCTTGCATACCAAGTCTTCTGCTTGTTTTGGTTTCCAATTTTATTTTTCTGGCATACATCTTGAATTCATTTTTGTTACAAGAGTTATGCTTGTTTGATATGGAAATATAGCACTAAAGCTCTGCTTGCTAAAAAAAAGTTTCGCTCCATATTCTGAAGGATTTCCTTGCCCCGATATTCCCAAACACTAATTTGGTCTTTGGCCCTGTTTATTCTATTTTCGAACGTATTTATGGATATAAAGTGTTTTCCAGTAACCATATTTCCAAGAGCCATTTCCTGTTCTCTCTCTGATTGCTTCTCTTTAATTATAGACTGTTCTTGTTCTGCGGTGCCACCTTTTTATTTTTTTCTTCCTGAAAGAGGTTAAATTTTATAAGCTCTTTTTCTCAACTTTGGTTAATTTTTTTCCCCTGAGGTGCCATCTTTAAATAAAGTTGGAGATGACATATATCAATAGACAAAATGTCCAGAAAAAGTTTTCACACAAGTAATAGTACAACAACAATAACCAAAATAATAACCATCTTTCAGGCATACTGTGTTGCTGAGGCTGTAGGAAAACCACCACTGACATACATTACTCGTGTAAAACGATACAAGATTTATGGGGATAATATACTAATACGTGTCCAAAGTACACTGGCAGTTTCCTTTTGACCCAGCAAGTCCACTCTCAGGTGTTCCTGTCACAGATACACCTGCATGCATACGTAAGAAATGAGTACCGAGTTTTTCATTGCAGCATTCACCGTTGGTCCCTGGGAGACAGGAAATAACCAAAATTTTCATCTATGGGGAATGACATGGACACACATGGAATAGTATGTAGAAATAAAAGAAGGATGAGGGAGTTCTCTTTTTACCGATAGGAGATAATCTCTAGGATATGTTTTTAAATTTAAAAAAGTAATTGTGCAGAAAAAATTTATATTGGATGCCACTTTTGTATACACATTTATATTTTATTAAAAAAAGATTTTATTTTATTTTATTTTTGGAGAGAGGGGAAGGAAGGGAGAAAGAGAGGAAGAGAAACATCAGTGTGTGGCTGCCTCCCATGTGCCCCCCACTGGGGACCCGACCCGCAACCCAGGCATGTGCCCTGACCAGGAATCGAACTGGTGACACTTTGGTTCACAGGCTGACACTCAATCCACTGAGCCACACCAGCCAGGGAAATATTTATATTTTCTTAAAGAAATACAGGAAGTATGCACAAGAAACTAATAAAAATGTTTACCAGTGGTGGGGGAGAGCGGGGAACTGGGTGGATAGAAATTGGTGCAAGTCAGTTTTCTTGATGTATTCCTTTTTATATCATTTTTATTTTTTAATCTTATGAATGTATTTCCTCTTAAAAATTAAATAGAAAAGTTAAAAAAAAAACGTTTAGTTACTGATTTTAGAGACAGGAAGGGAGAGAGAGTGAGAAAAACATTGATTTGTTGTCCTACTGATTTATGCGTTCATTGGTTGCTTCTTGTCTGTGCCCTGACCGGGGATCAAACCTGTAACTTTGGCTTATTGGGACTGTGCTCTAACCAACTGAGCTACCTGGCCAGGGATATACTGAGAACTTTTCCTATATTATCTCATTTAAACCTGATGCTGAAAAGCAGGAGTAAAAACCCCAATATACAGAGTACACTGATACTCAAAGAAGTTAAGTTAGGCTGACAACTTGTGACTGATTTGAACATGGGTATGGCTAACTTGAGATCTTTGCTCTTAAGGGTTACAGCAGTAACTCTTAACAACACCCATAGTTCACCTCCCGATTGTATATTTTATTTTATTTTCCTGTGTTCCTACCCTGTCCTTGCCCAAATGAATGCATGATTGTTGTGTAATTGTCATTGTAGGGTAGATTCGATTTCATATTTTACAGGCAGTATTTCTAACTATAGCAAAGAGAGCGGAGGAGAGGGGTAGAATTTGAACTCAAAGGCATGTCACACGGGCCAGTAAAGAGAGCTGCAATGAAAAAAGGCAGATAAGTGGCTCCAAACTAGGCATTACAAAACAAGTGACTGATCTTGATTCAACTTCAGTTTGATTGATATTTGAAAAACCCAGTCAATAAATCTTTGAAAAGAAATTCTATTTTCATACATGTAGAAAGAGTGTGACTGAATTCATCATTCTCTCTTTAGAAATTGTAACAGGTGTGTATCAGTTTCCTGGGGCTGCTATAACAAAAACCCACTGTAAACATGGAGGCTTGAAATGACGGAAATTCATTCTTTTGCACTTCTGGTGGCTCGAAGTCCAAAATTAAGATGTCTGCAGGTTGGTTCCATCTGGAGGATCTGAGGGAGAACCCATTCCATGCCTCATCTTCTGGCTTCTGGTGGTTGCCAGCAATGCTTCGTGTTCCTTGGCTCATCGCTGCATCGCTCCAATCTCTGCTTCCATTGTCATATGACCTCCTGTGTGTTTGTGTCTTTTCTGTTCTAAGGATGCCAGTCTTTGGATTAGGGCCCCCTCGAATCCAGTATGATCTCATCTTTTAAAACATTATTTTTAAAATAATTTTTATCTTTACCCAAGGATATGTTTATTGATTTTAGAAAGACAGGAAGGAAGGGCAGAAAGTGAGAGAAACATTGAGTGAGAGGGAAACATTGATCAGTTGCCTCCCCGTAAATGCCCTGACCAGGGATTGAACCTGCAGCCTGGGTAGGTGCCCTGACCGAGAATTGAATCTGCAACCCTTTGATGCACGGGATGATGCGCCAACCAACTGAGCCAATCAGCCAGGGCGAGTATGAGCTCATCTTTTTTTCCTTTTTAAAGATTTTATTTATTTATTTTTAGAGAGAGGGGGAGGGAAGGGGAAAGAGAGTGAGAGAAACATCAATGTGTGGTTGCCTCTCGCACACCCCACACTGGGCACCTAACCTGCAACCCAGGCATATGCCCGGAGTAGGAATTGAACTGGGGACGCTTTAGTTTGCAGGCTGGCACTCAATCCACTGAGCCATACCAGCCAGGGCCGAACTCATCTTAATGGTGGGGTTCAAGACATGCTCTCCCAAATATGGCCGTTTGGCATATTGAATATTTTAAACCGAAGGATTTTGAGAAGTATGGATGCAGGAAGGACTTTATACTCTTCCCTTGAGGCAGGTCCTAAGACCCTCACGTAAGAGGTGCCCTGCCTGTACCAGAGATAAGGAGTCCCCTGATCTCTGAAGATGGAGGGTCACTGAGAGGAATCTGAAGGAGCAGGCCTTGCTAAGTATCCCCTGGGTCACTACTCTTAGCTCATATCACTTTTTATCCTATTATATTTCCCCACAACTCTCCAATCATCATCAAATCTGGTATAAAAACACACAAGGTTAACTGTTTCTTTGCATCTTCATTTCCTTATAAGGGCTCCCGTGTCATGTCAAACTTACATTATTAAATAAATTTGTATGTCTTTCTCTTGTTAATCTGTCTTTTGTTACAGGGGCCCCAGCTAAAAATTTGGAAGGTTAGAATGAAAAGGGATTTTTTTCCTGTTCTACATTAACTCGATTATATCAGCAAAGATCCTATTTCTAAATAAGGTCACATTCTGAGGTTCTGGATGGACGTTTATTCAGCCCAGTGCAGGGTGTGGCAGTGTTAATATGCTTTCTGTTTTCCTAAAATTCCAACTTCTGCTCCATGGTGTGTGGGCAGAGGGGTGGGGTAGTCCAAGTCTAATTCTTTTTTTCCCCAAGCACCAAAAATAGTTGCCTGCTAGGTGCTTAATAAGATTAAGTTGGGCCCTGGCTGGTGTGGAGCAGTGGATTGAGTGCTGGCCTGTGAACTGAAAGGTTGCCAATTTGATTCCTAGTCAGAGCACATGCCTGGGTTGCGGGCCAGGTCCCCAGTTGGGGGCATGCAAGAGGCAACTGATTGATGTCTCTCTTGCACATTGATGTTTCTCTCCTTCTTTTTCTCCCTCCCTTCCCCTCTCTCTAAAAGTAAATAAATAAAGTCTTAAAAAAATTAAGTTGGGATGGCTCTTGACTAAAATTTGAGTTATCTCTAATACGATTATGTCAAATCAGCAGGACCCTGATTTCTCTGGGGAAACATGCAGTTAGGAGGAGCTGAGCATGCTTTTTGGGTCTAGGCGTGGGCTGGTTACAGTCCTGGTCGATCAGAACGTTCTGTCATCCTGACCACAGTGACTGGTTCAGGAGATGAGCCCATGACCAAAAGTGAACCTATCAGAGCCACTGAAATTCTGTTCTGGGCTTTTACTGGAGCCATTAGCACTGAGTCCCCTTTCGCCCGGGTTACCAAACTGAATATAAAGCTGGAGCTCCAAGGGACCCCCAAGAGAAGAGAGTTTTCCTGAGTGAAGACAAAACAAAGGAAAATTTGCTCGAGCCAGGTAGCTCAGTTGTTAGAGTGTTGTCCAGATGCACCAAGGTTGCGGGTTTGATCCCCAGTCAGGGCACATACAAGAATCAGTCAATGAACATATCAATATGTGGAACAACAAATCGAAGTTTCTCTCTCTCTCTCTCTCCCTCTTCCCCTCTTTAAAATCAATAAATGAAAAAATTATGTTCCTTTTAAAAATATATATATTTATTTATTTTCAGAGAGGGGAAGGGAAGGAGGAAGAGAGGGAGAGAAACATTGATGTGCAAGAGAAATATCAGTTGGTTGCCTCTTGCACACCCCCAACCAGGAACCTGGCCTGCAACCCAGACATGTGCCCTGACTGGGAATCAAACCGGTGACCCCTTTGTTCACAGGCCAGCACTCAATCCACTGAGCCACACCGGCCAGGGCTGAAAATTAAAAAAAAAAAAAAATTAGAAGAAATTAGGTCCAAGAGATGGAGAAGACAGATTCCTAATGATATTATTTGAGCTCTTGGATCCAGCTATACCTGAATTCAGCCTGTCATCTAAACTAACCAAAGATAAGCCCAGAACTCTCTTTTATGCTTAAGCCAGTTTGAACTGGGTTCTGTTATTTGCAACTCAGAGTTTTAACTGAACACCCTTTTATTTTCCTTGGGTTTCCAGTTTGTCTTGGTGGTGGGTGAGTACAGAGGGAAAGCTAGTGAAGTATGGAAAAGGAAATGACCTTCGCTCAAAAGAGAGTTATATAGAGATTAATGAATTGGGCGGAGCTTTGCATAAACTATTCATCAGGCTCCAGATGTAGAGCTCTGAGCAAGACAAACTATTGTCACGCCTCTAGAATGGGGGGGAATTACTGTAACTTCTCACTTTCGGTTTTCTCCTCCGTAAAATGGGTGTAAACACAGCTCCAGATTTCCATTGTTGCTGCATTACTATCTTGTTACGACTACTTTTTGCTGTAAATGGGAGTTGAGTAGAATTCCATGTGATCAAGAATCCTTATAGATTAGATTCCCTTCCTATAAGCTGGAGCTTGCCTTATTTGTTTACATAAAATATTTATTGATCACCCACTACGTGCCTGTCAACCCGGAGGAAAGGGGGCTCAGGTCCAAACCCCAGCTCTGCCACTGCTTAGTCTTGGTCAAATGGTGTAACCCTCTGAAGCTTAGTTTCAGTAAAGGGGGGATGATAAAACCCACTTTAAAGTGCAAATGAAAGGAGAGGAAAATAAGCACAAGAAAAACTTAAAACATAAGAAAGTTAAAGAAGACAGTGATATACAAAATACAAGCACACACAGAGCAGAGCCACACTTTGTGTTTGAGACATTCTTCCT
>PVJD01009586.1:0-61284 GCA_004026545.1 Mormoops blainvillei
CACCTCTGTTTGTGAGAACCAGAAAAAGGTACACATTGGCTCAGGGTGTTGAGAGCCACCCTGTGTTTGTAATTCAGAGTAAATATGGGATATGTGCCTATAAAACCAATAAGAATTACATATTTCTAAGTGGTCAGAGAAAGAAAGTACAACAGGATCAAGATATAACTTCTCCAGGGGTCCAACAAGGGGGAAAATTGTGGTATAATAGAAATTAGAAAAGTCACATTTGAGTTCTGGCTCTGCCACCTACAAGTTCTGTGAACTTAGAAAAATCACATCCCCCTTTTTAGGCCTCAGTGTTCTCATCAATAAAATAATTTCACATATAATTTTAGTTCTATAATTTTATTACCACTTCTAAAAAAGAGCTAGATTTCATAAAACAATGCACATACCTATAATGTATTGACTTGTACATGTAATATTTCATTGAATCTTAGAAACTATTAACTCTAAGACATATTACCATTCTATGTGCCAGTAAGAAAGAAAAAAACACTGCCAATTGTAATTGTAAGACACCAACAATTGTAATGTCCATCTTGATGTCAGAGCTGTTAAAATGTGAAAAATATGCCTTTCACAATCAATGAAATATGGCCGTTCATACCAAGAAATTCTACTAATATCCTATCTGTAATTGTCAGATGATATGCTATTGCTGAAATCCCTATTGAGACAAGAAAATTAAAGAGAATTGAACAGCAACAGCTTTGTTCACCAGGCTGTACATTAAGGAAGCTTCTAAAACTGTGAATTGTGGTAGTACGGCACAATAAGGAAAGAGAGGAAAGGAAAAGTAAACATGGCATTGTGCCAAGACATTTGCAAGCCTCATTTTGTCTGTTCTTAATTATAACTCTGAGAAGTCAGTGTTATTATGACACTATTTGGTATTTTGGAAAGTGTGGGACTTCTATTCACGAAGACCTGTCTTCTGATCCAGGCTCTACCATTTGCTGTGTGATCTTGGGTAAAGCCTTTAACTTTCTGAATTCTAGTTTCCTCATTTGTAATAAGAGGAAAACTAATACCTAACATGCAAATTTATCATAGGGATTAAAGAAGATATGTGAAGCATCTGACACCTACTAACCATTCAACAAATATTAGCTATTATGTATTACAGGTGAGAAATAGACAACAGGAGGTCAAATGACTGACTGCGTATCTAAGATCACAGTCTAAGAAATGGAGGAATCATGTCCTGAACTACTTCAGTCTGCCGGACTTCCCCCATGCCACACTGTAAAGCTATGCAACACCAGCATGCCAAGCCCTTGACATTTTTCATCCACAGTGCCTGCCCTGCAGTGGTTACAATGGAAATACGGATAGAAAAGGAATACATGAAATAGCAAGAACTGAGGAATGATCTGAGTAGCCCAAGGTTCAAAATGTTTGCGTTTTCTTGGTGAAAGAGAATTTTAAGACTTGCACAGAAAGAGATAATAACCTGGATTTTGAGAGAAGATAGGGGAGTGTTCAAGCAAAAGCAAAGAGGCAGGAATTAAGCAAAGTGTTGTAATTCCTTGCCAGAATCGGAGGTTTCTGACCATTTTCAAGCATGTCAAGTATCTCTTGAGGGTCTTGCTTGACTGATGAGTATCACAGTCTTTTAAAAGCATGTGTTCTCTGCTGGCTGGAAAATAAAGGTATTAAGAAAAAGAAAGCAACTCATAGACACAGGCAACAATATGGTGATTGCCAGAGGAAAAGAGGGTGGGGGCAAGTAGAAAAGGGTAAAAGAGGGCTAAATGGTGATGGAAAGAGACTTGACTTTGCATATGTTTATAATACATACACAGATGATATATTATAGAATTGTACACATGAAACCTATGTAATTTTATTAACCAATGTCACCCCAATAAATTCAATAAAATTTTTTTAGAAGTCAGAGGGAGGAAAAACAGAGATTTTAAAAAAATAACAAACATAAACATTTAAATTTACCTCTTAGAAAACAAAGATGTTCACAGGGAGTTAAAAATCAAAATAAGACCATGGGAAAATATGAATAAATAATTATTAGATAAAAGGAATTACTCTGTTCTAAACAGCATGCAGAACACTGTATGTACACTAAACCATACATCCTTCATAATAGTCTGTAAGCTGGGCTCAATTAAATCATGAAGCATGGAAAGATTATGTAATTTGCCCAAGCCACAATTAGTAAATGGTAGAGCCAGATTTTTAAATCATGTTTGTCAAGTGCACAAGAAATAAACAAAGGTAAATAATATAAATAAGAACAGTAATCAGGTGATTTATTAGTCAGATATTGGACATTGTACCTTACACAATATAAATGTAACCACCTTCTGATTGATTTGACTATGATCATTTACCCAAAGCACAGAATATACAAATCACATTCTCTGACCACAAGGCAATAAAAGTAGAAATGAACAAAAATTCAAGAAAATTGAATTATGTAAAGAAGAAATGCACTTTTAAGTAACTTATTGCTCAAGGAATAAAATAAAAGATACTGTAATTATACTAATGATTTAGAAAACTAATTACCAATAATTTAGAAATTCAGTGGTTTAGAAAAATACAACATATCAAAAATATGGAATATTCCCAGAGCTGTACTCATAATATTTCATAGCTATAAAGTGTCTTTCTATTAAATATTAAAAATGAAAAAATATATGACTTAGACTTTAACTCAAAAAGTGAGCAAAGGACAAAAACAGAGCCAAGGAAAACAGGAAGAATTAGTAAAGATTAAATCAGAAAGTTGTGATTTAGGGGACAGCACTATGAGGGGTAGTTCTGTGAAAATCCCAATAAAATATATAAAGCTCTTGCTAGTCTGATCAAATTTAATATAGAGAAGGAACAAATAGATGAAAGAATGAGAAAGGTAATATAAACATAGCTGTGGAGGCAATTAAAAGTCAAAAGATAAAACACCTAAGAAAATGATAAATACACAAGGAAAAATATCTAAAATTGTATTGAAAACATGAAAAATAGTTTAATGCATATAAATAAATTTAAATGTATACCTTATAACCTTGTTCATGGATAGGAAAAGTCAATCCTTAAAATAATCTATACATTTAATATAATCCCAAAAGCAATACTGAAATGATATTTTTGGAAAAAGCTAAACTGATTCTGAAAATCAAACACAAGAAAATAAGCAGATTAGCATACCCAGGAGAATACCTAATACCCACAAGCGTGATGGTGAACTTTACCAGGTATTTTCAAATATAGTATAAAATCTCAAGTAATTAAAACATTTTTACCATAAATAGAAAGACACAGTGAAATTTAAAAGGAAGTTGAAAAATGAATGCTAATGACTTGGAAATTTAGTATAAGGTATGATGTTTAAAATCAGTGAGTAAATGGTGGAATACTGAATCATTTGAAACAAATGACTAGCCACCAGGGGAAATAAGGCTATATGTTTAAGATAACCTGATCCTTTACGTATGCTGGTCTCCAGCAGCATAGTCGGTAACTATGATTTCTTTCACTCCACAGCATGGGGTTGACACAAGCCACCAAAAAGGCACTGTACACTATAAATTTTGTGGCAAGATCAAGAAAGGGCCAGGGAGAATCATGCCTAAGGGGTTACTCAGATTTCACTTTGGCAGTACGGGTGGTGACTAAACGGTTGTACTAGTCAGGGTTCTCCCATGAAACAGAACCAATAAGAAATACGTATACACAGTTGATTCTTTTTTTATTGATTTTTAGAGAGACAGAGAGAGAGGGAGAGGGAGAGAGAAATATCTTTTTGTTGTTCCACCTATTTATGCATTAGTTGGTTGCTTCTTGTGTGTACTCTGACCAAGGGTGGAACCAGGTAACGTTGATGTATCCAGACCATGCTCTAAAACCAGCCGAGTCACCCAGCCAAGGCCTATACAGTCGACTCATAAATAAAGCAGGATTGAGGACACTGACACCACGCAGTTAAAAATCTCTGTGTAACTTTCTGGTGACTACTGAAAACCTTAACTATAGTCCTCCTGCGGCAGGCATGGGGGATTGGTTCCAGGTCCCCTGTGGATGCCAAAATCCATGGACGCTCAAGTCCCTTATATAAAATTGCTTAAAACGATGCATACAGATGGCCCTTCACATCACAGATCCCCAATTACAATTGAAAACACTGTTTTCGATAGCAGTTGGTTGCCTCTGTGGAGGCAAAACTCAGGGATACAGAAGGTTGACTGTGTACTTACTGAAAAAAATCCACAAGTGGACCCATGCAGCTCAAACCCATGTTACTTAATGCTCAACTGCACTTCCACTTACCCTAATAAACCAGAGTAGCTGGTCTTAGCCAGTTAACCAGGAACAAGTATATTATTGAAATAAATGACATCAAAGAGTGACTAATTTTCCCAGAGGTACATTCATTTTTGAAATCTATGTCCTCCATCCTTAATTAGATAGTGTGACAAATTAAAGTGAAAGGAGTAACACAGTAGAAGGGACACAACATCTAGGGCAGGAGATCAACCACAGGTAGACTGGGCTTCCCTGACAATTTGTGCTAGAGCCTGTTCTCCTAAACTGTCCTACTATTCACAGCTGAACCTGAATAATTCCTAAAATTTCTGAGATTCTTTACAATGTCTCCTGATGAGTAAATAAGATACTGGGAGTACAAAACAGCCTGGGAGTAGAAAGTCAAGGATTACATGTGTGTTTTGTAAGTTGGTTATTTCAAAGTCTGGGCTCACCTGCAATTGCGCTAAGAGCCACTGCACTAGAGTTAAGAATTCTGTCTTATTTTTAATTTTTTGTGAACAACTTTGGCTAAAAAGGGTGTTTTGATTTCCAAGTTCCCAGGTTTCTATGGATATATTTATGCATTATATAAAGAGGAAATGCTAGTAAAGCTAAAGCAAACAAACATTAAGAACAGAATATCTGCACTTCAGGGAAACTAGTTGAATCAATTCCTTTCTTCTTGTCTAGCTGGGAATGAGGGTGGAAAAAAGGAGACTGGTGATATTTTGCTATCAGTAGCATTTCATTTCTTTGGAGAGGGAAGCAGGGGTCAAGGAAGGATAAAGCAGACAAGTTTTCTGTCTGTCAGGCAACTTGTGACTTTTATTGATGCCACTGTACCCACATTCCTGCTATCTCAGCCTCTTCACTGTTGCTATTTCTCTTAACACACTGACCTCACTCAGTGACTGCAATGAAAAAGACGGGGTGATCAAGACCAGGAAGACAGCACATCATCAATCAAAAATTGTTTTTGACTGGAAGAGAGTAGGTTGCCAAGTCTCTGGTAAGCACATCCTAATAGGACTTGAATAATTCCTTTACTTAAAAAAGTCCTCTTGCACTTCCCTAATATGTACTTTATCTTGTCTTAGATATTTTCAAAAGCCAGTGTACTTCCAAGCATGTAGCCTCATTTGTATTTCCATTTTTCTGAGTCCATTTGAGCCCTTTTCTCCCATCCATTCCTGCAGTATTCAGGTATAGCTTGAAAGAATACTGCTGGGAGAAACAATTTCAAAAATGAGAACTTGACCAGGAAAAGGCACTGACACTATTTTAATAAAAATAATAATAATAAACAAACAAAATCCTGTTCCCAAAGATTAACAAGCTCAGGTTGACAGAAAGGTTGAAATAACCTCTGACAAACCAAAAATCAGCATATTAGGACTGTAAAGCATTGCAATTAATTTCAAAATATAAAATAATCATTCCTCCAGCCAAAATTTATACCATTGATAAATACCTATATTATAATCCAGATTACCTCTAAATAAGTTTCTCTCTCTTTCCCCCTCTGTCACACACACAGTTGTGTTATATTGAAAATTAATGTTCAAAGTCACATATTATTTTCTACTGACTTTAAGAAAGCTTAATGTCATGATGCCAATAGAAAAAGTACTTTCAGATCACGGTGGGCATTCAGAGTCTTCTTTGCCATTTCTGAAGATAGATATTTTTCTCTAACCTTTCAAAGTATACTCTTTTTTGCTTTTATTCCAACATTTTCAATATGAAATAATACCTAGGGATATTATAAACAGTATACAACTCTTTAGCTAACATCAGAGATTCTACTAAAATGTCCTTTAAATATCTAGGGTAATACTACATTTCAAAGAGCTGATTAAACCTATACTTGACAAATAGAAAATAGGATTTTTTTTTTGGTATATTTTATTCATTATGCTCTCACAGTTAACCCATTTTTTTCTCCCCTTTAATGCCCCCTGCCCTGCACCCCTTCCCATCACCCCCAACCCCTTACTTCATGCCTCTGAGGTATACATATCAGTTCTTTGGCTTCTCAATTTCCTATACTATTCTTAACCTACCCCTGTTTATTTGTTTTGTTTTGTTTTGTTTTCTTTTGTTTTGTTTTCTCAACATTTTCTTGCCACTGCTTTCCTCAGCCCCACCCCACCCCCACTTCCCACCCTCAATCCTTCCCCCATTTGGTTTTGTCGATGAATCCTTTATGCAGGTTCCTTCAGGATCCTTCCCCATTTTCTCCTCTGTTATCCCCCCACTCCTCCCCTCTGGTTACTGCCAGTTTGTTTTTTATTTCAATGCTATTGCTTGTATTTTGCATGCTTGTTTGTTTTGTTGATTGGGTTCCACTTATAGGTGAGATCAGATGGTATCTGCTTTGACCGCCTGGCTTATTTCACTTAGCATAATGCTCTCCAGTTCCATCCATGCTCTTGCGAAAGGTAGTACCTCTTTCTTTCTTTCTGTTGCATAGTATTCCATTGTGTAAAAGTACCATGTTATTTAATCCATTCATTTACTGTTGGACACATGGAGGCTTCCAATTTTTGGATATTGTAAATTGTGCTGCTATGAACATTGGGGTGCATAAGTTCTTTTCAATTAGTGTTTCAGGATTCTGAGGGTATAATTCCAGCAGCGGAATTGCTGGGTTAAAAGGTAGTTCCATGTTTAGTTTTTTGAGGAAATTAAAAACTGTTTTCCACAGTAGCTGCACCAGTCTGCATTCCCACCAACAGTGAACTAGGATTCCTTTTCTCCACATCCTTACCAGCAATTGTTTTTTGTTGATTTGTTTATGATGGCCATTCTGGCTGGTGTGAAGTGCTATCTCATTGTGGTTGTAATTCGCATCTCTCTGTTGGTTAGTGATGCTGAGCATCCTTTCATGTGTCTCTGGGCCCTGTGTATGTCCTCCTTGGAGAAGTGTCCGTTCAGGTCCGTTGCCCATTTTTTAATTGGGTTGTTTGTCTCCCGGGAGTGGAGTGATGAGTTCTTTGTATATTTTGGAGATCGAACATTTGTCTGAAGTTATCATTGGCAAATATATTTTCCCATAGAGTTCATTCTCTTTTCATTTTGCTGATGTTTTCTTTAGCTGTGCAGAAGCTTTTTATTTTGATGAAGTCCCATTTG
This sequence comes from Mormoops blainvillei, assembly GCA_004026545.1. Taxonomy (NCBI): domain Eukaryota; kingdom Metazoa; phylum Chordata; class Mammalia; order Chiroptera; family Mormoopidae; genus Mormoops; species Mormoops blainvillei. The sequence continues at coordinate 7,411 of PVJD01009586.1, forward strand.
TTTACTTTTTCCTTTATGTCCCTTGCTCTAGGGACATATCAGTGAAAATATTGCTGTGTGGAATATTTGAAATATTCCTGCCTGTGTTATCCTCTAGGACTTTTATGATACGTGCCTTATATTTAAGTCTTTTATCCATCTTGAGTTTACTTTTGTGTGTGGTTTAAGTTGGTGGTCGAATTTCATTTTTTTGCATGTAGCTATCCAGATCTCTCAAGACCATTTGCTGAAGAGGCTATTTGTACTCCATTCTCTGCTTCTGCCCCCTTTGTCAAATATTAATTAACCATAGAGACATGAGTTCACTTCCAGGCTCTCTATTCTGTTCCATTGAGCTATGTGTCTGTTCTTATGCCAGTACCAGGCTATTTAATACAGTGACCTTATAATATAGTTTGATGTCAGGTATTGTGATCTCTTCTACTTTGTTCTTCTTTCTCAAAATTGCTAAGGCTACTCGGGGTTCTTTGTGATTCTCTATAAAATTTTGAAATGTTTGTTCTATATCTGTGAATTATGTCATTGATATTTTAAAGGGATTGCGTTGAATCTATAAATCGCTTTGGGAAGTGTGGACATTTTGATGATGTTATTTCTTCCAGTCCATGAACATGGTATGTGCTTCCATTTATTTGTGTCTGCCTTAATTTCTTTCTTCAGTGCTCTGTAGTTTTCTGAGTACAGGTCTTTAATGTCCTTGGTTAAGATTATTTCTTGGTACTTTATTTTTCCTGTTGCCATAGTAAATGGGATTTTTTCCCCCTGGCTTCTGATTCTGATATTTCATTGTTGCTATACAAAAATGCCATCAATTTATGAATATTGACTGTGTATCCTGCTGTTTTGCCAAATTCACTTATTAGGTCAAGTGGTTTTTTGGTGGTGTCTATAGGGTTTTCTATGTATACTATCATGTCATCTACGAACAATGACAGTTTTACTTCCTCCTTTCAAAGTTGGATGCTTTTTATTTCTTTTTCTTGTCTGATGGCTGTGGCTAGGATTTCTAGTACCAATTTGAATAGAAGTTGTGAAAGTGGACATCCTGTCTTGTTCCCAATCTTAGTGGGAAGCTTTTAGTTTTTCCCTATTCAGTGTAACATTGGTTGTAAGTTTCTCATATATAACCCTTGTTATGTTGAGGTATGCTCCTTTATTCCCACTTTGCTAAGTGTTTTTATCCTAAATGGGTTCTGTACCTTATCAAATGTTTTTTCAGCATCTATTGATATGATTATGTGATTTTTGCCTTTCCTTTTGTTTATGCGTTGTATTACATTTACTGATTAGCAAATATTGTACCACCCTTGCATCCCTGGGATGAATCCCACTTGATCATGGTGCATGATCTTTTGAATGAATTGCTGGATGCGGTTTACCACTATTTTGTTGAGGATTTTAGCATCTATGTTCATCAGCGATATTGGCCTGTAGTTTTCTTTCTTTGTTGTATATTTATCTGGTTGGGGGTTAGGATGATTCTGACCTTAGAAAAAGAGTTTGGGAGTCATCCCTCTTCTGGTATTTTTTGGAATAGTCTGAGAAGGACAGGGCTAGCTCTTCCTGAAATGTTTTGTAAAATTCTCCTGTGAAACCATATAGTCCAAGGTTTTTGTGTGCCTAGAATCTTTTTATTACTGCTTCAATTTCACCAGCTGTTATCAGTGTGTTCAAGCTTTCTGCTGCTTCTTCATTTGGTTTTGGAACATTATATTTTCCTAGAAATTTCGCCATTTCACCCAGGTTTTCAACTTTCTTAGCATACAGTTGTTCTTAGTAATTTCTTACAATCCTTTGATTTCTTCAGTATCAGTTGTAATTTCTCCTCTTTCATTTCTGATTTAATTTATTTGCATCTTCTCCCTCTTTTTCTTGAGACTGTTTAAAGGCTTGTCAATTTTGTTTATCTTTTCAAAGAACCAGCTCCTAGATTTATTGATCCTTCGAATTGTTATTTTAGTCTCTATGTCATTCAATTCTGCTCTGATCTTGATTATTTCATTACTTCTGTTTCCTATGGGCTTTATTCCTTGTTTCCCCAACTCTTGTAGATGTAGGCTTAGGTTGTTAATTTGAAATGTTTCTCTCTTTTTTAGGTAGACCTGTATTGCTATGAACTTTCCTCTCAGGACTGCCTTTGCTGTGTCCCATAGGTTTTGGACCATCGTGTGCTCATTTTCATTTGTTTCCAGGAACTTTTTGATTTCTTCTTTTACCTCATTATTGACCCAGTCATTGTTTAATAGCATGCTATTCAGTCTCCATGAGATGAACATTTTTGAGTTTTTTCCTTGAGGTTAGTTTCTAGTTTTAAGCCCTTGTGGTCTGAGAAAATGCTTGATATGGTTTCAATTTTCTTAAATTTGTTGAGACTTGTTTTGTGCCCTATCATGTGGTCTTTTATTGAAAATGTTCTGTATGCATTTGAAAAGAAAGTATAGTTTGCTTCTTTGGAATGAAAGGTATATATATATATATATATATATATATATATATATATAAAGTTAAGTCCATTTGATCTAATACATCGTTCAGTTCCACAATATCCTTGTTGATATTTTGTTTGGAAGATCTATGCATCGTGATGGTGGTTTGTTAAAATTCCCTACTATAAATATGTTGTTGTCTATATCTTACTTGAAGTCCTCCAGGATTTTCCTTAAATATTTGGGTGCTCCTATGTTGGGCACATATAAGATTACAATGTTTATGTCTTCTTGATGGATTCTTCCTTTGAGTATTATGAAGTGTCTTTCTGTGTCTCTTTTTATGGCCTTTGTTTTGAAGTCTATTTTGTCTGATATAAGTATTGCTACCCAGGGTTTTTTTTTCCCCTGTCCATTTGCTTGGAATATTTTTTCCTGAGCCTTTACTTTCAGTCTGTGTAGGTCTTTTGTTCTGAGGTAGGTCTCTTGTAGGCAGCATACGTGCAGGTCATGTATTATCCATTCAGCTACTCTATGTCTTTTAATTGGAGCATTTAATCCATTTACATTTAAAGTTATTATTGATTGGTACTTATTCATTTTTACGCTTTGTATCTGCATTCCTTTCTCTCTCTTTTTCATCATCTTCTTAAAGCAGTCCCTTTAGTATATCTTACAATGCTGGTCTGGTAGAGTTATATTCTTTTAGCTTTCTTTTATCTGTGAAACTCCTTATTTTGCCTTACGTTTTAATTGAGGGCCTTGCTGAGTAGAGTAGTCTTGGTTGCAGGCCTCTGCTTTCATTACTCTGAATATTTCTTGCCATTCCCTTCTGGCTTGTAGTGTTTCTGTGGAGAGGTCAGCTGCTAGCCATATCAGGGCTCCCTTGTATGTTACTTCCTGTTTCTCCCTTGCTGTCTTTAAGATTATGTCTTTGTCTTTGATATCTGCCATTTTAATTATGATGTGTCTTACACTGGGTCTCTTTGGGTTCTTCTTGATTAGGACCCTCTGTGCTTCCTGGAGCTGTGTAACTTTTTGTCTCCTTAAATTAGGGAAGTTTTCCATCATTACTTTTTCAAACAGGTTTTCTAGCCCTTGCTCCTCTTCTTCTCCTTCTGGTGTTCCTATTATACAGGTATTATATTTCATGTTGTCCTGCATTTCCGTTAACCACTTTTCATTCTTTTTTAGCCTTTTTCCATTTTCTTGATTTTTCTGGGAGTTTTTTTCTACCATGTCCTCCTGATTCAAGCCTCTGCTTCTTCTCGCCTGCTTTTGATTCCTTCTACTGTGTTCTTCAATTCAGAAATTGTATTCTTCATTTACTGTTGGTTCTTGTTGATACTTTCTTTGTCCTTTTTCATGCTGATACAGTTTGCAGTAAAGTCCTTGTATTTTCCCTGTTGCCTTTTGTAATTCTCACTGAGCTCATTGAGTTCACTGAGCTTCCACATAAACATTGCTTTGAACTCAATATCTGATTGTTTACTTGCCTCTATTTCATTTAGTAGTCTTTGTAAGGATTCCTCCTTTCCTTTTGATTGGGGGTTGTTTCTTTGTCTTCCCATTATCTGGCTGTGTGAGCAAAACCACAAAGCCCAGGAAACAAACCCACGTCTGCAAAAATGGCTTCCCCATGCAATCCCACTATCAACAGTAAATGAACTTGTATTATTAAGGCTGTAAAGAGATTAAGACTATTATAAGAAAGCAGAGAAATAAACAGTGGTATAAAATCTAGTGACTTAATGTGCACAAACTGGATGGACAAGAAATTAATGTTAAAAATCTATGCAGTAAAGAAAATATTGCAAATCATGGAGAAGATCACAGTGCATTTCGTCTCAGTAGCCTCTAGTATTTACCGTTGTTTTTTCTTTATGGATCCATCTCTGGTGATGTCAGATGTTGACTCCGTCTGACCTTATGCAGCCTGTTTGAGACTTCCTGGGATCTGTTGTCTATGGCTGTCTCCTTCAGTTGTTAATCTAGTCACTGTGCACTCAGCAGTCAGGCTTAAGCACCATAGGGCGGGGCAGAGTCCCTCCAGGAATTGGGCCTAATGTTTCCCTGCAGGCTACTGCTGCTCAGAAGGAGTGGTCTGTGTGAGCTCAATGGCTGCTGTGTATGGGGGATGACAGCACTGGGATCCTGGTGGCTACTGTCTCACTTCTCTCCCCAATGTCTCTGTCCCCAGTCTCTCCTCAAGCATTTCTAGTCCACTCTGCCCTTCCTTTGCAGGAGTCTACTGTCTGTGGCTGCCAGTATGCACTCATCTGTCAGGCTTAATCTCCACAGGGCCAGGGCAGAGTCCTTCCTGGGGGCGTGGCTATTGTTTCCTCTCAGGCTGCCATTGCTCAGGGGGAATGGTCTGCCTGAGCAGGATGGCTGCTGCTGCCGCCATGTTGGGGATGACTTGGCACTGGGATTCCAGTGGCTACTTTCTCATTTCTATCCCCAACAACTCTGTGCCCAGTCTCTCCTCAGGTGTCTGTAGCTCACTCTGCCCCTGCCTTTTCCGGGTCCCAGGGTAAGCGGCTGCAAAGGTAAATTTATACTGGTTCTTGAAATGGCTCTTTCAGTCCCCAGATGCCTGTGTCTGGCAGAGAGCAGCCCTGCCACTTTTTGCAGCTGGCTGGTATCCGTGTACTTTTTGGGCTCTGGTGCCTTAGGCTTGGGATCCCCATTCATGGTTTAGACCTCACTCTTCTCAGGGGGATCCAATTGGCCACTTAAATATACCTCTGGCACTGCTGTCTGATGGTGCCCAGCCAGCCTTCTCACATCTCCGCCGCACTCCTTACCAGTCAGGTTGTGCTGAACTGATTCTTCTGTCCGTCCAAGGTTATAAGGCTTCTCGCTATTGTTCAGTTGTTCCGGGTGATTTCTCCACAATTTAGCTGTAATTCCAGATTGGTCCTGGGAGGAGGTCAGTTTGACTTCCTTTCTCTCCTCTGTCATCTTGCACTTTCCTCAAAGTATACACTTTTAAAGTATTATGTCTTCCTGTCCATGTATTTTCTGAAGTACAGGTAGCATATTTAATGAAGATTTTTTTATTCCTAAAACTACCTTTTGTTTGATCCTAACTTAATCTGAATTTATTTGTATGAAAGCCAGGTAAGCAGACATCCTGAGGTGATGTGAGAACTATTTCAGGAAAAGAGCAGTGAGAAAATAGATTTAAAAAATGAATCAATAATCACAGTGATGCAAAATTTGACATGGAATAGGGCTGAGAAAAGTTTTAGCTTACTATGAATTCTTTTCAAGGATTCCTATGTCATACAACAATACTATTACATGACAGATTTTTCTTGAAGACAATATTGTGTTTGTTGTCACCAGCCTAAATTTCTAAAAACATAACATATTGGCCCCATAAGCCCATCAGAATAAGAAGAAATATGTTTAACAATGAAGCAAACATTTCAGTTCCTCACTAAGCTAGACTTTCATTAAGAAATAAGTCCTATTTAATTTAGTTGTGCAACAGACCTACTAGCCTAGCAATCCAAGCAAGGGCAGATGTTGTAAATGGTTGAACTAAGGTGGGTTATTTGCTATGTTGGACCATTGAGACAAAATCAGAGTTAATAGAACTCCAGGTCCTCGTGAGCATACCATTTATTCTGTCTTCTTTGCCTCTGGAACAGCATTTCTCAAACTGATGCGTGCTGGCACTATGCCTAAGAGATACTCCTCAAAAAATGTGTTCTCTGGTCATCTATGGTTGCTATCTTCTAGGCATTCTATTCCACATTGGAGATTCACCATGCAGACCAGCATATTTAAATTTCTAAGAATAGTTCCAGTAAAAAAAAAAAAAAAAATGCTTAGCCTAGCATTTGCCAAAGTTATTTGACCATACAAGTAATATTCATATTTCCAAGCTTCTGGAAATGCTTCTGGCTGAGTGCACTTAGCTGCCAATCCTTTCCAGAAATTGCCATTAGCTGGAGAGAATTGTCTTTCCTCAGTTCATAACCCCTTACCAGGGAGTGCATGCATTCAAGGACTGGTCAAGGTAGAAGTAGAAATCCCTGATATCTCATCACAATGTGGAACAAATCTAAAGGAGTATCCCAGTTTCAGAGCTCATCTTGGGGTTGGCTGAAGCCTTTGTTGAGACTGTTTCATACCCCAACTTCCCTTTCTACCTTCTGTTTTTTTCTTCCCTTAAAAAAAATCCTAGGCCTGGCCAGGTAATTAAGTTGGATAGAGCGTCATCCCAGTACACCCAGGTTGCAAGTTCAATCCTCAGTCAGGGCACATACTGGATTGGCCAAAAAGTCTGTATGTTTTTTTCCATAAAATAAAAGATAATTTTTCATTTTCACCAATAACTTTATTGATTTGGATATTTTGAGTATGTCAGCTATCTTGCACATGGTATAATGTTTATTGTTCTCAATTAATGCCTCAGTTTGATTGCTATCAATTTCAACTGGTCTATCTGACCACGGAGCATCATCCAGGGAGAACTCTCCAGCACAAAACTTTTCAAACCACTTTTGACATGTTTGATGAGTCACAGCACCTTCTTCACATACTGCACAAATCTTTTTTTGTGTTTCAGTTGCATTTTTACCTTTCTTGAAGTAATAAAGCATAATGTGCTGAAATGTATATTTTCTTCCATCTTCAATATTGAAATGGCTACACAAAAATTCACCAATTTTGATAAGCTTTTTTTTAATGGATGCTTATATGATAGCTATCACAATACAATGTAAAAAAATTGTTTCAAATGAAGTTAAAGACAACTAAGTGCTACTAAAGCTATCTTATGGGGAAAAAACAAACATTTTGGCCAACCCAATACAAGAATCAACCAATGAATGCATAAATAAGTGGAGCAACAAATCAGTGTTTCTCTCTCTCCCCCTCCCTCTCCCTCCCTTTCCACCTCCATCGTTCCCTGCCTCCCTTCTTCCTATCCTCTGTCTCTCAAATAAATCAATAATTTTTTTAATCCTTCCCTTCTTTATTCTTCCCTTGCACAGATGTTGATCTTAAGAGCATTGCCTAATAAACTGCCTGAATACCTACTTGTATCTCAGAGTTTATTTTGAAATAAGCTAACTTGTAAAACATTTTGGGACACTAAGGTCTAGTGAAGGCTCTTGATGCAAGGAAAGAGGGAATGTACTCTAAATCATGTGTGGAAAGAAAACATTCCAGGCTTGGGAAGAAGATTTATAGAAAATGTAATGAGTAAACAATGAACTTCCACTTACTTTATTTTGATAAACCCAAGATTGGAGGACCATCTGAAGAGTGACAGTCTATATGAAAATTCTATAAAAAAAGAAAAGCTTAAAATGCTGATATAAATCATAAGTCTCTGTCATTATCATTTGAATTACTTGCTTCTTAACTGATTTTCCTTCCTCCAATACTGCCCTCTTTCTGTTCATTCATCCCTAGCAGCTAGAGTGATACTTCGAAAACATAAATATGATCATGTCACATCCTAATTAAAACCCTTCAATTGCATGCATTGCTCTCAAATTTCTTAGCCTAACATGTAAGATCTTTTAGGATTTAAACTCTTGATTCAGTACTCCATATTCCAGATCTACTGGATTTCTTTTGGTTTTGTGAAAATGGAATGCTTTAAAATGACTCTGGGTCCCTACATATGCTATTGCCACTAGTCACTGCCCCAAGCCTGTACTTTTTGACCAATCCATAGAAGACCAGCTGTCTAGGAGCCAAAAGTGAATCATTAGAGTTGTTGAGACTGCTAGTGTACAAAAATAAAAGGCATTTTCCTTCTTTTTCTATGAGGGAAAGGGTGGGAATTACTTCCTGCCAAAGTCCCTGCAAGAAAGTGAGGCTGTTGTCTTCTTTCCTCACTGAATACTTGCTAAGGTATAAACTACAGGCCCATCTCTGCATCCATAAGAATGGAATAAATCTTGGTGACAGAATTCTTGAGAAAGCTTGAGGCATTTCTCTGGGAATTAAAGTATATGTGAACACATAGGTGCTGCCTGCTTATCATCTGGATGTTTCTGATGATACAAGGTTTTTATGAGTAGCTTGTAGCAGAGAAGTAAGAAAACACCGTGATACATTCTTCTTGGGACAAGGCTAACCCTTAATGCTGGGGACATGGAAGAGGATTTCAGCAGTACTCATGGCCTGTCATGAGGAAAATGGAGATCATAGAAGGAGGCTGAGAGTCAAGGAAAGTGATCCATGACCAGAGAAAATGTTATGGGTATTGACCATATTCAAGGTCTTTTTCAAGAGGTTCCTCAACAGTAAAAGTAGCTGAGGTGAGGCTAAACAGTGCCCCAATACCGGCACCAAGAAAATGACACAAACCATCTATCTACATAGACTGCTGTATCAGTGAAGGCCATCAGGAGAAGGAAGAACCATATAAAGCCAGAGTGAAGCCACATAAGCCTCCTTACCAACACCAAATGGTCAGTTGTGTAAAAAGAAACCTGACATCCCTCCTATTCGCCTTCTCAAACCCAATGCTAGAAGAGTTTAGACTTTTAAAAAGAAAGGTATCTTAACTCAACTGTAGCCTTGCCCTCCCCTTTAACCATGTCCTGTCACTCTCCTCTCTCTAAATCTTCCAAGCACAATGCTAACCAGCAATGAATGAGGAGAGAATTTCATAGGAGACATGGGGTTGCAGGGTTAAACTGAATTGGGCTGTACTGTTAGTTATTTTTAAAGTACCTATAAAGTTGTATAAAATCCCCAAGAAATTTTTAAGAAAAAGGGAACTCTCCACAGAAGACAATGAAATCATCAATAGGAGAGTAAAAAAACCTTTCACATTTGTACTCTATCGTATGAAGACTGCTAAAACAGTGGTTAGTATGGTGTAGCACATGTAACAAATGCACAAATACATGGACTGATTTCTAAAGAAGAGTGTGCTTAGCTAGAAGCAAGGCCCAGGACAGACAGACAGAAGTAGCAAGAGGAACACTCCCTTAGAAGAAGCTTTGTTCCATCAGAGAAGGAGGAAGAATATGGAGTAAGAAAAGAGTAGGGAAGATAATAAGAGAATAAAAAACTATACACTCTAATGTAAATTGTTAAGTAATTAAAATGTAAATGTAACACAGATTAGTATGGGTTAAGGAGGATGCTGCCTGGGGGAGGCATTAATGAGGGAACTCAAAGCAGCAGAAGAGGGTCAGTCAAATAAGGGCGCATAATAAAAGTGCATATGAGCATATGTATAATAAAGGAAATAAATATTTAAATGCATACATGGCCTTTAAAAATTATAAGGAAAGGGAGCAAAGGCCTTATAGAAACCCCATGGAATGTTGACTTGAGAATTTTGGGGTTTACATGATTAGAAATAAAACAGATTATATCTACTTAACTGGACAAAAGGGACAAGAAGGACAATCCCCCTAAAAGCTGTATATACTCAATGAACTAGCAAGTCCCCCTCAAATTAGAATTTATCATACAGATAAACTCATATAAGGAATAAGAGCTACAACAATGTGCATACAGAATACAGAAAAGAACATGAGAATGTGACCCAATATGTGACCTTGCACACAAGAAGAAATATGACAAAGACACAGACAGTAGGTCAATGAAAGAGAGAGAGAGATAGTATGAAAACCTAATTTTATAAACAGATGTGTCTTACAGGTTGGGGTTCCATTTTCTGGTTTATTTATTGTTTATATTATTACAGTTATTCCCACTTTTTCTCCATTTTCCCACCTCCATCCTGCCCTAACCTCTCCCTCCCTCAGTCAAACCCAATATCTTTATCCTTATTCCATGGGTCATGCATAAAAGTTCTTTGGTTAAGTCCTTCATTTTTCATCCAGTCCCCACTCTCCTCTGATCAGTGTCAGTCTGTTCCATGTATCTATGCTTCTGTTTCTATTCTGTTCATTTGTCTAGTGTGTTCATTAGATTTCACATATAAGTGAGATCATGTGGTATTTGTCTTTGACTGGTTTATTTCACTTAGCATAATAGTCTCCAGGTCCATCCATGCTGTTGCAGAGTAAGAGATTCTTCCTTTTAACTGCTGCATAGTATTCCATTGTGTAAATGTACCACAGATTTTTATCCAGTCATCTACTTATGGGCACTGAGGCTGTTTCCAGATCTTGGCTATTATAAGTAGCATTGGGGTTCCATTTTCCATGCTGTGGGGTTCCATGCAGTAGAGTTTTATACATGGAGAAAAATGTGAATCCAAGATACAGTTTATGATTCTATTTTCCTGAAATAATTATTATTCCAAGAAACTAGTAACCCATAAAATTCAGAGAAAATGAAAGCTGCCTGCTCATCACCCATTGTACTTCCTTCATAGGGAATTGTTTCTTTAAGAATAGATGTCAGTTTGAGTAAATAAACTAGAATCTCACAGCAATTGCTTACTGGGGCCTTAAATCATATAAATAGAGCCTGCACCTCTGGCTATGTCCATGCATGCCAAATCTCCATATTTGAAACTATCCAAATATTCAGCTGTTTTCCAATCTTCATCCAAATGCTTAGCATAGATTCAAAACACATGACTTTATCGAGCACCGGGGTTCCATGCTGCATCAGAGTGAGGAAACAAAAAAATAGAAAATGTGATATTTGAGAAACTCAAGGGGAACCTCAGGGAGTCTAAGCCAATGCTATGCTTTCTACCACTAGAGAAGTCTGCCTCACTTCCAGTAACATCCCACCCCTGCTCTTCTTTGACATGAGATGATGTATGTAATCTTTTACTTTGGTGCCTAACACACACTGAGTGATCATTTACCCAACTCATCTCTCTAACCCCAAACATCAATTGACCCTGAAGGTCTATAAGGAAATCTTCTGGTTATTTCCACTCTAGCTCATCAATCAGTAGCATAGGTATCCCTGAGTCAATATGTAGAAGTATCTAGTTTGTTGCTTTACCAAACAGAATTAACAGTATATTACAGTATATTTATTTGATTCCATGTTTACACAGCATATGGATTAAAAACAGTAAAATTCAAGTTACAAATATCCCTAGTCCCTCTCCTGATATTCACAATTACAGTCAAACCTGGGTTCTCAAATGTCTCCCACCTCGAACAATTTGGTCTTGACCAAGTTGTTAATGGAAAAGAATGTCTCAGTTGCACAAAACTTCTGTTCTCACCCTGACAACCTTTTCATGCTGAAACCTGCATGATCAGTCACACAGCTCTCAGATGTGATACAGTTTTCCAACAAATAGCTTCTCACACACCCTTCCAAAATGCATTGAGTTCAAGAACCAAGGTTCCGCTTGTACGTGATGAAGCAGGTTAGTAAAGTGTGGTTAAAATCAAGTGCTCTAAGAAAAGAAAAAGGTAGATTCTAATCCTGGCTCTGCAACTGAGCTGCTCTATGGCCTTGGGCTCCTTGAGCCTTAGTTTGCTTATCTTCAAAATAGGAATAAAACAGTGTGGGCATTGACCGTGGAAGTGGGGGATGGGCTGGGTGCAGGGGGACAAAAAGGGAAAAAATGGGACAACTGTAATAGCACAAACAATAAAACATTTTTTAATAAAATAAAATAGGAATAATAGTAGTACCTACCTCATGGAAGTACTGTGAGGCTTAATGGAGATAACTTATGTAAACCTCATAGCCCTATCTAGAACCAGATAACACTCAGTATTAAATATTGGTGTAGTAGTTGTTACAAATTCTTTGAATATAAGAGTTTCTGCTAATATTTAGAGTTACTAGTTGAAGATATTATTGTCATATTTTTTTGATTAGAGCCTCATTGCTTTACTAAAAATACTTCTTTCTATAGTGCAACACATGAAATGTTTCGCCACCATCATTAGACAAGCCACTAGGGGATAGGAGGGAAGCAGTGCTAGAACAAAGATTTGTATGAAACTGATACACTCTGGACCCTACTCAACCTCTTTTTAAACTTGTTTTTTGTATGGCTCTATGATCAATGATCATGTCACAAATGAGTTCTGCTGAGCCACAATACTTCTGGGATCTGGTTAGGCCATTGGTATCACGTTTGGAGTCTTTATTTAAGTCATTATGCATTTTCCATGATGTATAGATTTCAATTTAAATACATTTAGCTACCAAAGTATTTTGCTTAAAGTAGCAAAGGATTGATTTAAAATACTAATAAGTAAATGGTATCTTAATGAGCATCATAGTGCTTATATAACAGCCTAAGTCCTATATCCATAAAACTAAGGTCAAGAAGCTGATTATGATCACAAATAAATAGATATTAGCCATAGGTCAGACTTCCTTTCCTTTTCATTTTTTTTGTCTTATGACTAGAATAGTTTCATATAAACAAAATAATTCTTCTTTCTTATCTTCCTGTTCTTTCTGCCATATTAATTGAGATTTGGCATGTCCCTGTGTACTGTTTATTGCAAAATGAGATGAGTGAACTGATTCACATCAAATAGCTGACTTTTTACCAAAATCCCATGCCAAAGACAAACTGAACTTTTAGAGTTTTTTAAATAATTTTGGTTTTATGCATTTTATAGTGGTTATAAAGGTAAGGAATTTGGAGAGTTTATTTCAATTAGTATAGTAGAAACTTTATGAAAGTCATTTTGATTTTAAAAACTACAGAAGGGGCTATCAGTGTAAGTGTGAATAAATCTACACATATTTTATGGCCTTAATGATATTTTAAGTTCCCAGGTCTGCCATGCTGGCCATAGTCCAACACAAAATATTCAAATGCAGAAAAAGTAAAAGATCAAAATAGGGACAAGATTGGAACATGGGCCCTTGAACCTTAATCCCAGCTATAAACAAGATTGTTTTAGAAAAAGGGACTCCCCTTTTGCTCTTCACTCTACAATGTTTTACCAAAACCAACAACAACAAAACCAAGAATAGGAAATTGGCTGGAATTATAATATTAACCGTTTTATTTCATATGTTGTTTATATACATTTGAGTGGCCAAACACATGTATCTTGAATCTTAATTCAAATAACCTAAGATCTGTGCCTTCAAATGATTTGTCATGTAAGGTTGGATGGCCCAGAGAAGTCAAAAATGTATAGTATTTGGGAGACAATGTCAACCCAACTTGTTGCCTTAGGCTTTTTTATTTATTTATTTATTTTGGAGTAAAAATGTGATGCAAAGTTAGCTTGGCCATAGAGAAACCCTGAAACTTGTGGGAGTTTCTTCCCACCTTCAGCCTGGACAAGTTATCAGCATCAATAACATTATCATCTAAGCCATATTCACAAAAGAACTTCACAGATTATTAGTCATATCTCAAAAGATGTACTTTTGTACATTATTAACGAATTCTCTATTGGCACCTCCACAGTAGTTTTCATAAACCAGTGCTCCTCAAATGTTAATGTAATTGAAATGTTCCAGGGATATTGTTAAAAACACATATCTCTGGACTTAACCCCCAAAAGATTATGATTCATTAGATATACGGTGGAGCCTAGGATTCTGTGATTCTAACAACTTCCTAGATGTTGCTGATGATGCTGGTTCAGGGACTACCATTTGAGTGGCAATGGTCTGAAGGGTTGTGTTTTTTTTTTCACTCTCTAAAATCTAGTCTGATCTTTACCTTCATTACTTCCCTTTTGATAACTGAGGTCACCTAACATGAGATTACTATTCACCTTTGGAAACATGCTAGAATCTTAATCGTTCTCTCTTCCTTCTGTCTTTTCTCAGGTAAAGGCCTTATCCTTTCTCCTTGTCAAGTAAAAACTATCACTTTAATTTCAATCCTGTCCCTATGTCAATTATTCATTGTATTAGTTAGGATTAGTTTCAGCTGCCAGTGATAGAGAATCCAAAATAACAGTGGTTTGAACAAGACGAAAGAATCCCTCTAAGATAAACATAAGTGACCTAGGACTAGTACATTAGCTCCATAACCATCAGGTCCCAAATTCCTTGTGCCTTTTTGCTCTTTCATTCCTGAAATGCTGCTTCCACCTCAAAGTCTATCTCTTAGGCCAAGAACTACTGCTGTAGCCATTAGGTCCAAATTTCAGCCAACAGAAAACAAGGATAGAAAGGCATACTTTTTCTGCTTACATTCCATGGACTGAAAGTTAGTCATGTGACCATATGTAGCTACAAAGTTGATTGGGAAATATACCTTACACATGCCCAAATAAAAAATATGAATTTCTTATGGGTAAGGAAAGAGAGGAAAATGCTAAAGTACATTTAGCAGTCTTTATGGCACCTCTTCTCTTTACCTTTATTTTTCATTTATAATTTTCTTCTATTTCTTCCTCCTAAATCTATAAATATTCTAAAAATAAAAATTTACTTCAATACTCCTTTCTATGGCTACTGCCTAAGCTTGTATCCTCCTTTATTTCTAAACTTGTCAAGTACCAAAAGTTTATTTATATTTCTTACTTTTTGTTATCACCCCTCCTCAGCACCTTGTAATCTGGCTAAGACCCCATTGCCACTGAAACTACCTTCTGCCATATCACCAGTAAGTTCCCTATTCCCCAATCCACTGACTTCTAAGTCTTTGTAATACTTTCCCAGGTATAAATTATTGCCATGGAAAACATTATGGTAAAACTAAAGAAGCATTGCAAACAAGTAGTTGGCTATCAAAGGAGAGAATCTTGTATCGGGGATCTTGTAATTTTTGGTTTTGTTCAAGCACAGTTGTCTCCATTTTCCCACCACCACTTTCCCCTGGCCCACCAACCCCCACCACCTCTCACCCTTAATCTTTCCCCTCTTTGGCTTTATCCATGGGTCCTTTATACATGTTCCTTAATGACCCTTCCCCTTCTTATCCCCCATATCCTCCTCCCCTCCCCCCTGGTTACTGTCAGGTTGTTCTTTATTTCAATGTCACTGGTTATATTTTGCTTGCTTGTTTGTTTTGTTGATTAGGTTTTACTTATAGGTGAGATCATAAGGTATTTCTCTTTCATCGCCTGGCTAATAATGTATTTTGAATGCAATCATAAAAAAGCATGCCTTAGGGACATTTGGACTCAATATATTTCATAATTTTTGTTGTGAAATGTATGTAAAGATACACACTTAGAAATAATTCTGCTTAGCAATAACTAAACAGTATCTCACACAAATACATGTGAATTAGGTAACAAAAATATTTCTTTCTAAAATTTTTATTGTATTTTTCCCATTACCATTTAGTCCTCTTATACCCACCCCCAGCAATCACTACACTGTTGTCCATGTCCATCAGTCCTTTCTCCTTCTTGCTCAGTCCCTCCATCTACTAACCTCTCCCCCATATACTTACCTGTCATCCTGCTCTCTATCTATAAGTCTGTAAAAAACACTTCAAAGGAAATGTGTATAACAGTGTTTGGGTCACATAGCAAATTATCGTAACATATTATTCAATTCTCTGGCATTAACTACCCTCTTTAATCTGCTTATATTTCTAATGTATTAGATTAGAGTCATTGGATGTTCGTGTCCCAGGGTTTTCTCATTTAACATTGGCCTGGTATGACTACTGAACCAAAAGAAAGTAACAATAAGTAGGGCAAGAGAGAAATTTTGTTGGAAATTGTGTTTTCCAAAGTTCCTTCTTAAAAATTTACAATGCTGGTGAGGAGAACAAGATGAGAAAGATGGACTGTATGCACATATAAAGCCTTTGGTTTTATAATAAACCCAACTTGTTTTGGAGCTCCTTGACTACAGCAGAGATGAGACCCTGTAAGTTTGTCAGGCTAGATGGAGCCAAGTCATGGTTGGAAAGAAACTTATCATCTCTGGTAATTTATTGTTACAATTAGAAACTTGGATCTCAGGCCATCTCTGATCTCTGTATGTGTGACTTCTGACTTAGCCAGCTATTATTACTGAACTTGAGATGAAGTCAACGTTTAATTCATGTGCTGAATTTGACTCCTCCCCACTTCATGGATTTGTATCATCCTTGATTTCACTCCTGGGTTCAAGTTTGTGACTTAGTAATTATACCTCATCTACTCTCCTGTTTCCATTTCAGCCTGGACACTATCTGACAATCCCAGGTCCTCAACTTCAAGCTTGGTGATACTCAATCCTAGCTGCACATTAGAATGATATAGAAAGATGTAAGGATCTATCAAGGCCTGGGCCCTAACTCCAGTAATCTAATTTAAGGGAAGCTGAGGTGGGACCAAGCATTGAGAATTTTAAAGGGTCCTCACGTGACCCTAATCTGCACCCAGGTTTGAAAACCCATTCTAGCTTCCATTTCTTTTCAAAATAACTTTGTATTATACTTAGGAAACCACTCTATCTTCCTTTCTTGACATCAAGCCACAATGTCTTCAGTGGTCCCATGGACCTCAGTAATCTCAGGTGCCAGCAAGAATCAGTTAGATCTAAGACAGTAATCCATTTATTCAACAAGCATATAATAAGTATTTACTCTTCTCTAAATAGTCAGAAAAAACTAGAATGGTGTTCCTTTCTTCCAGGGCCACACATGCTAATGCAGAAGGCACTGATGAGACACATAATTATAGCAATTGGATAAGCACTTTAATAGGGATATCAATAAAATACTATGGAACTACAGAAAAGGAAGTATATACCTCTGTAAAGGTCTTGGAAGGCTTCCTGAAGCACCTTCAAGTCTCAAAGAGGAAGCAGAAGTTTACAAGGAAGGAAAAAGAAGATAACAGAATTCTAAACAGAAGGGAAACCTAAGCAAAAATACAAAGAAAAGGTATCCTGTATAAATATACATGGATGGTTTAAATATTTAATTCAAGAATAGCAAGAATTTTAAGAAAATCCAAAGACGTAGGGAGTATTTTGTATGCTTTTTAAAAGAAAGCAAAAATAATACTCAGTGACTGCAATGTGCTATTTCATTTTTGTAAACAAGACTAAATCATACAGCCCTGGCTGGTGGTTCAGTGGATTGAGTGCTGGCCTGTGACCTGAAAGGTCACCGGTTCGATTCCCACTCAGGGCACCTGCCTGAGTTGCAGGCCAGGACCCCGGTTGGGGGCATGTAAGAGGCAAGTCTTCCCCTCCCTCTTTAAATAAATAAATAAAGTATTTTTTAAAAGACTAAACTACCTTGAGGACCCAACAAAAGAAAAAAGACTAATAAAACTTTCATAGAAAAAACAAGAATGAACCTATGACATTTATTTTTATTTTATTTTTTAATATTAAAAATAATATCCTCACCTGAGGATATATTCATTGATTTTTAGAGAGAGATGGGAAGCCAGGAAGGGGTGGAGTGGGAGGAGAGAGACAGACAGACAGACAGACAGAAACATCAATTGGTTGCCTCCCATATGTACCCTGACCGGGGATCGATCCTGCAACCTTTTGGTGTATGGGACAGCGTTCTAACCAACTAATCCACTCAGCCAGGGCATGTCATTTATGTTTAATATCACTTAAGCTTGATTGCAAATTCTGACCTTCGGTCATTGCAAATATTTATAACTCCCTTCAGTTTGGTTTGTCTTTCTGAATGACTGCTGGTAACCAAATTGGTGCCTTTCTTCTTGGTTCTTCTTTCTCAAATCTGGGTGATATATACTTGGGATGAATTGACTCCAGCACCCACCTAAAGATACAGCCTTCTATCTTTAAGGTGCAGGGCTCGGAACTTTAACATTGTTGAGTGTTCAAAATGCTTGGTTTGTAGCAAACTTTTAAAAATAATTTTGTGTGGTCATTTTAACTATACATACACATATTATTAGCAATTATGTTGTTTTGTCACTTGGTCTTAATCTCTGGAAACCACATCAACACAAACTTACAAAATGGCACAGGGCCTACCATTTGAAAGGCAAATGAGACAACAATGAATTTCATATCTTATCAAAATACCTACCAACCTTTTCCTTTTCTTCACCTTCTAACTAGGCTTAGCAGTGTATTACATTTAAAAATCCCAAGCCAAAAATTGGAAAGACAGGCTTTAACAACCCAGAAATGTCCTCAACAGGCCCTTACATTAGGTTAGTGCAAAATAAACTGGACTAGAGAAAAGAGAAATGCCTTCCTTGGACCATAATTAGAGTAAGTCTGAGCAGAAATAATACCTAGACCGATATCCAGAGTCAAGATTATTCAGAAGGATGCTTTCATTGCACAATGGGTTTATGATAAAATGTAAGAGTAGAAAAGCCAGTAAAGTATTATAGGAATAAATAAGGGTGTGGTCAATACAATGGAGAGATTATGACAACCCCAGATTAACCAGACCAGCTTTTAAAAAAGTCAAGCTATGGCCTAGATTGCAAAGACATTAGAGGTGCCAATAAAACAGATTATTTTTAGTCTCTTCTTCCCAAGTGTCTACCTGACATTCACTCACTTTTTATTATATATCATTTACCAGTAAATTTTAATTGTTAACTATATTGAACTGGTTTAAATAAAATGTTACAAGGTATGTTTAATCATTTTCCCCCAGGTGTAACAAAGACTTTGTTTCCTTTCCTGCTTATGTACATTTGAATGGTATATAAAGAAAAGTGGTGTCTCAAATGTCCTGATAAATTTTAATTTCTCTCAAACAACTTCTACGTAGAATTTCTAATACAACAGGGTGATAGCCCATGATTCTTTATATGTGCATTAACCTGTTTTTCCTTATCAATAACATTGACAGTAGAATTAATAATTATATTTTTCTCTTTCCTATGGGATTTAATGATCTGTTTCAAAAATAAAGAATTATGAAACTGCAACCTATTCAGGCTCAGCTTTAATTAGATAGATTATTTAAACCACAGCTTTCAATGCTATGGATGATATAGGCAAGTATTTTCCCTATTACCAATAAATACAATACTAAGAACTTGCTTTGCATAGAGTTTTATAACTTCTATAAACTTCTAGTAAATAATTTATCTTCTAGGACTGCCCAAAAACCCTGTAGTTTGGGCAAGGTCAGTATGTTTGCCCATTTTATACAGGTAATTAATTCCAAAGGCAGTCAATGATTTCCTGAGCCTGAGCGTTTATTTTTAACTTTAAGTCCAACTGTTTATTATGATAAAGAAATCTTCAAAATATTAAATTAGATAATTCACATAAAAAATTAGCTTAATGCTTAATGTATAGTATGTACCCAATACAAGCCGCTATCAAATATACAAACTATTTACAGTTTATTGCCAAATTAATAACCTTGTCACTTAGATTCAAAAGCTGGTGTTTCAGGACTAAGTTTAAAAGAAATAGAAAAGTTTATTAAGGATCCGATTGAGCAATACCCAATATCTGGATGGAGACCAAATAATTTAATCAAGGATATTCGAACCCCATAAAAACAAAGCAAAAATCCATGCTCCAAACAGTCGTGCTATGGAGTCAAAGTTTTGCCTGAATGGTGGGGCCAAGAATCTTTCCTAGAAGAAAAACAAAATCCAAAGCATAGGAAAATTTTTATGCCCAATAATGCTCATTACATTTTTTATAAAAGCAAATGCATAAGAGAAACAGGCTCTTTTGCAGGCATTAAGATATCATTAAAAATATATATATAACATAGGTAAATTACTATTAGGTCATAATTCTAAAAAAAAAAAACTCTACATAAAATTATGCCCCCAGTATTATTTCACTTAGATATGAAATACGTAAGTAAAAAAGAAGTATGCATCCTGACTAGTGTGGCTAAGTGGATTGGGGCATTGTCCACAAACTAAAAGGTCACTGGCTCGAATCTGATCAGGACACATGCCTTGGTTGTGGGCCCAGTCCCTGGATGGAAGCATGCAAGGGGCAACCAAATAATGTTTCTCTAGTGCATCAATGTTTCTCTCCCACTCTTTCTCCCTCCCTTCCCTCTCTCTAAAAATAAATAAAATGTTTTTTAAAAAAGAAAAAAGTATGCTGAAATATTAATTATGGTTATTTATTGAGTTTTAGAACATGCATAGCTTTCCTTTTGTAATACTTTTTTGCTTTTACAAATTGTTCCAAAGTACATAGGAAAATAAATGTTATTTCTTGAATAACTGAATAAGGTAATTGGTCATCCTATTTCCTGTCATAAATACCACTTTGCATGTTCTGTCTCCCTGATACAAATGCCTACCTGAGTGATTCTCCCATTTCTGTGATGCTAGAGCTACATTTTTTATCACTAATGACCAAGGATACGTCTTTGGGATTTATTGAGGAGCCTTAAGATTCAGAGTAAAATATGGCTCCAGCCTGAGTATTGCATAGAGAGATACATGTAATATTCAGCAACTTGCGTAACTTTATTTTATTTTTAATACAACTGTTTGGTGATATTCAGATCTGCCTCCACCATCTGAAATTTTGGGCTGTTGCACTAGGCACACAGATGGTCCCTCAGTTGTCTGCCTTCCTGACTGCTCCCAATCAAAATCCACTTCCAGTATAGCCAAAAGCAAAAACAGTAAATTGCTGTTTACCCTGTTGGGGTAAGAAGAGGAAGAAGCTGTGATCACATCCTATGTACACCACTTCTTTTCAGTTAGTGCTATCTGACTCCAGAGTAAATAAATTGAAAGGAAGCAAACAGAGCCATTTAAGGGCATTGCCTTCAGCTGAAACTTTATATTGCTCTGTCTTGTCTTCAAGGTCTGTGAATAAGTTTAATTCAAATCCGAAGACCAACTTCAGGAAGATGCCAGCTCATCCAAAAGCTCTCAGAGAAACCCGGGCAAGCAAAAACTAGCACAGTTCAGGAGAATCCAAGATGGCAGAGGAGTAAGTTACACTAACCTCTTCCCAGGACCAATCTGGAATTACAACTAAATTATAGAGAAATCATCCTGAATTACCAACTGAACACTAACTGGAGAGAAGCCTTATAGCCATGGAACAGACAGAAGAAACTACTTCACCACAATGTGACTGGTAGGAGTGTGGACGGTGTGCAAGAGGACTGGTGGGCTCCCACTGGCGGCACCTGAAGTGCTGAAGGGATATTTCAGTGGCCAGGCGCTCGCTCTGAGAAGTGTGGGGGCTAAACCCCAAGCTGGTCTCCCCAGCCTACAGCACCAGAGCTGGAAAGGAACCCAGATAATATCCAGCCATGAAAATCAGCAGGGTTTCTGCATGCCAGGGAGAGACAACTGGAGACACAGAGGGCCTCTTAATGGGCCAACACACACAATTTCATTTGCAACCACTTACTCTAAGTGGCAGCAGAGAGGACAGAGTGGACTAGAGATGCTTGAGATGCTGGGGCTGGTGGTTCTGGAGAGAGAACTGAAGGAACAGCTACTAGGATCCCTGTGCTGTGATTCCTCATACTGTAGAAGCCATCTTTCTCAGGCAAACTACTACCCACCAAGTGGCATCAGCCTGAGGGGAAGCAATAGACATGCCCACAGGAATTAATCTGCCCCACCCTGTGGTGCTGAAGCCTGACTGCTGATTACAGATTGACTAGATTAACAACTGAAGAAGGCATCCAGAGACTATGTATCACTAGTAGCCTCAAACAGGCTGTCTAGAGCCAGACCAGGACACCATCTGACATCAACAGAGGGCAGATGCAAAAATAGAAAACAGTGGTAAATGCTAGATACTACAGAGATGAAATCCACCACGGTCTTTTTCATGATTTGCATTATTTTCCCTGCTGCATAACTTGTTAACATTCATTTCTTGTCCTTCAAATTTGTGCCTATTAGGTCTCTAGTTTTTATATTATAGTTTATTTCAAAACTCATATTTTGCTCTTCCCTTCTCTTAATATATTTTACTTTCTTTTTTCCCCTTCTTATTTTCACTTTAAACTTTATTTTCTCTCTAGCTACAACTTGTTTCCATTCCACACTCTTACTATTTCTCCCCACTCCAGCCTCTCAAAACCATTTTTCTTGTCATTAGTGATCTCACATTTTTTCCCCTCTCTTAAAATACCCTTATTCTCTCTTCACCTTTATCAGTCTTTGCTCATTGGTTGTGGATATGGTGGTGGTTGTTGCATTTCTTCAATTTTATTTCAACATGTTCACTGTTTTTGTATTTCAAATCTCAGATTATACCATTCCCCTTCCTACTCCATTTTGCCTTCCTCTTGCCCTTTCTTTTTCTTTTTCATTTTAAATTTTAATTTTTCCCTGTCTTAACCCTGTTTTCATTCCTCACTCTTAGTATTCCTTCTCCCTCTGTCCTCTCAAAATCACTACCAATTCCTCTAGACATCTCTTAAGCTTCTCTTTTTTTCTTTTTCCCCTCTGATTCCCATCCCACCTATCTTAATCTTTGCCCATTTGTTGTTGATAGTGCTGTGGTGGATCTTTTTCTCTAATGGATTCCTATTTTTTTCTCTCATTATATATTTTTAAATTTCTCTTTAAACCTCATACTATGTGCTTCCCTTCTCTCATTTCATTCTGCCTTCACCTCTCCCTTTTTTATTTATGACTTAAATTTTACTTTCTCTCTTCACCTTTTCTCTATTCCCTACTCTTATTCTTTCTCATCCCTCTACCCACTCAAAATCATTTTTCTTTCAATTACTCATCTGATATTCATTTCTCTTTTCTTATAATACTCTTAATCTCTTTACACCTTTATTTATATTGGCTCATTGGCTGTTGATAGTGTGGTTGTGGTGGGGGTTATTTTTGTGGGTGTGGGTTTGTTCCCTAGGCTGTTTGGTTTTGTTGTGGCAACACGTGTATGACAGCATACAAGATGGGGTGGACAAAGTCGTTCTTACCCAGCCAATCAGAGAGAAAGACCCACAGAAGAATGACCCATCAATAAACAAAACCCAATTACAACCACAGAGCCCACATAAACAACATAAAGGACATCCCAAGAGCATCAAGTTCAGGAGATCAAGTAGACTGCACCACTGATATCACAGATATTCTACCACAGAAGGTCACAACACAAAGACAGAAAGACAAGGCATATCAATCTAAGAAGCAAAAACAAACAAGAGTCATCTAAAATTGGGAGACAAAGAAACAACCCCCAACTGAAAGTAAAGGAGAAATCCCCATAGGGAGTGCTAAATGAAATAGAAGCAAGCAAACTATCAGAAATTGAGTTCAAAATGATGATTATAAGGATGCTCAAGGGGCTCAGCGAAAACTACAAAGAACTCAAAGGAAGGTACATGGAATTTACTGCAAACTACATCAGCATAGAAAAGGACATAGAAATTATCAATAACAGCCAGGAGGAAATGAAGAATACAATATCTCAAATGAAGAGTACAGTAGAAGGAATTAAAAGCAGGCTAGATGAAGCAGAGGATCAAATCAGGGAACTGGAAAACAAGGTAAAAAAAAATTCCCAGAACAACAAAATGAAAAAAGATTAAAAAAGAATGAAGAGGGGTTAAGGAAGCTGGAGGAAAGCATGAAACATAATTACTGTATCACAGGGGAACCAGAAGGAGAAAAATAGGAGAAAGTGATAGAAAATCTGTTTGAAAAAGTTTTGATAGAAAACTTACCTAACTTGAGAGAAAAATTCACACAAGTCCAGGAAACACAGAGAGTCCCAATCAACATGAACCTAAAGAGGCCACTCTAAGACACATCATAATTAAAGTAGCTAAAGTTACAGACAAAGAGAGAATCTTAAAGATGGAAAGGGAGAAACAGTTAGTAACATACAAGGGAGTTGCAATATAGCTATAAGCTGACTACTCAACAGAAACACTACAAGCCAGAAGGGAATGGCAAGAAATACTCCAAGTAATGAAAAGCAAAAGCCTGCAACCAAGACTACTCCACCCAACAAGGCTCTCATTTAAAATGGAAGGTGAAATAAGGAGTTCCCAAGACCAAAAAGAAAAAAAAAGGCTAGAAAAATACACCTCCACAAAATCAGCATTGCAAGAGATGCTTTGGAAACTGCTTCAAGAAGATGAAGTAAAAGAGAAAAAGAGAGAAAGAGAGAGGAGCGTAGGTACAAAAGGGTGAAATGGCAATGAATAAGGAGCTATCAATAATAACCTTAAATGTAAATAGATTAAATGCTCCAATCAAAAGATGTAGTGTAGCTAACTGGAGAAGAAATCATGACCCACATATATGCTGCTTACAAGAGACCCATCTCAGTTCAAAACATCTACACAGACTAAAAGTGAAGGGATGAAAAAATATTCGAAGCAAACAGACATGAAAAAAAAGCTTGGGTAACAATATTTATATCAGACAAAATAGACTTCGAAACAAAGGCCATAAAAAGAGACAAAGAAGGACACTATATAATAAGAGAATAATCCATCAAGAAGATATAAACCTAGAAAACATATATACACCCAACACAAGAGCACCCAAATACATAAGGAAAATCTTGGAAAGCTTCAAGAAAGATATTGACAGCAACATACTCATAGTAGGGGATTTTAACACCCCATTGTCAACACTGGATATATCTTCCAAGCAAAGAATCAACAGGGATATTGTGACATTGAACAACACTCTAGATCAAATGGACTTAACTGGTATATACAGAATCTTTTACCAAAAAGAGGCAAAAAGTACATTCTTTTCAAAGGCACATGGAATATTTTCAAAGATGGACCACATGATAGGACACAAAACAAGCCTCAACAATTCAAGAAAATTGAAATCATATCAAGCAACTTCTCAGGTCACAGTGGCTTGAAACAAGAAATCAACCTTAATTTAAAAAAAACAAAAACATTTAATGTTATTAAAAAATGAATAGGTAACAGTGAGATCAAGTAAGAAATCAAAGATTTCTAGAAAGAGATGAAAAAGAAAACACAACTTAAAACCTATGCGACACAGTGAAGGCAGTACTTAGAGGGAAGTTCATACCAACACAGACCTACCTAAAAAAATTTTTTTTAATCTCAAATAAATAACCTAACCTTATATCTACAAAAATTAGAGGAACAACATTAAGCAAACCCCAGAGTGATGAGAAAGAAGGAAATAATAAACATCAGGGCAGAAGTAAATGACATAGAGACTAAAAGAACAATTCAAAGGACCAATAAATCCAGAAGCTTATTCTTTGAAAATGTAAAAAAAACAAAAAAAAAATTCGACAAACCTTTAACCAGAGTCATCAAGAAAAAAAGAGAAAAGATCCAAATAAATTAAATCAGAAACAAAAGAGAAATTACACCAATAGCATAGAAATAAAAGGATTGTAAGAAATTACTGTCAACAACTATACGCCAAGAAATTTGACAACCTTGGCAAAATGGACAAATTTATAGGAACATATAATCTTCCAAAACAGACTCAAGAAGCAGAAAGCCTGATGAGACTGATCACGGCTAGTGAAATTTAAGCAGTAAACAAAAAATTCCCAGCCCAAAAGAGCCCTGGACCAGATGGCTTCATGGGCGAATTTTACCAAACATTTAGGGAAGAGCTACCTCCTATCCTTCTCAACCTATTCCAAAAAATTAAAAAGAAGGAAGACTCCCAAACTCTTGTTATAAGGCTAGTATTAACCTAATTTCAAAACCAGGTACAGACACAACAAAGAAAGAAAACTACAGGTCAGTATCACTGATGAACATACATACTAAAACCCTCAACAAAATACTGGCAATCTGCACCCAGCAATACACTAAAAAGATCATCCACCATGATCAAGTGAGATTCATTCCCAGGGATTAAAAGATGTTACAATATTCACAAATTAATAAATGTAACACATCACATAAACAAAAGGAAAGACAAAAATCACATATCAATAGATATGGAAGAAGCATTTGATAAGGTACAGCACCAATTTATGAAAAAAACACTCAGCAAAGTGGGGGTAAAGGGGGAATACCTCAACATAATGTCAGCCATATATGAAAAACTTACAGCCAACATCATACTCAATGGGCAAAAAATAAAATCTCTCCCACTAAGATCAGGAGCAAGACAAGGTCATCTGCTTTCACCACTTCTACTCAACATAGAACTGGAAGTCCTAGCCACAGCCATCAGACAAGAAAAAGAAATAAAAGGCATCCGAATTGGAAAGGAGGAAGTAAAACTGTCATTGTTTGCAGAAGGCATGGTAGTGTACATAGAAAACCCTTTAGACTCCACCAAAAAACTATTCGACCTACTAAGTGAATTTGACAAAAGAGCGGGATACAGAGTCAATGTTCAGAAATCAAAGGCATTTTTGTTCACCAACAATGAAATATCAGAATCAGAAATCAGGGGGAAAATCCCATTTACTATAGCAACAAGAAAAATAAAGTACCAAGGAACAAACTTAACCAAGGACATTAAAGACATGTAGTCAGAAAACTAAAAAGTACTGAAGAAAGAAATTAAGGAAGACAGAAATAAATGGAAGCATATACCATGTTCATGGATTGGAAGAATTAATATTATCCAAATGTTCATACTACCCAAAGCAATTTATACATTCAACACAATCCCTATTAAAATACCAATGACATATTTCACAGATATAGAAGAGACATTTCAAAAGTTTATATGGAACTATAAACAACCCTGAATAGCTGCAGTAATTTTGAGAAAGAAGAACAAAATAGAGGGGATCACAATACCTGGCATCAAACTATAGTACAAGGTCACTATAACCAAAAGAGTCTGGTACTGGCATAAGAACAGACACACAGATCAATGCAACAGAATAGGGAGCCCAGAAATAAACCCATGTATCTATTGTCAATTAATATTTGACAAAGGTGGCAGAAGTATAAGATGGTGTAAAAGTAGCCTCCTCAATAAATGGTGTTTGGAGATCTGAACAGCTACATGCAAAGAAATGAAGCTCGACCACCAACTTACAGCATACACAAAAATTATTAACTCAAGATGGATAAAAGACTTAAATATAAGTCATGACACCATAAAAGTCCTAGAGGAGAACATAGGCAGGAATATCTCAAGTATTCCATGAAGCAATATTTTCACCAATATGTCCCCTAGACCAAGGGACATAAAGGAAAAAATAAACAAATGGGACTTCATCAAAATAAGAAGCTTCTGCACTGCTAAAGAAAACATCAGCAAAATGAAAAGAGAACCAACCGTATGGGAAATATATTTGCCAATGATACCTTGGAGAAGAGTTTGATCTCCAAAATATACAAGGAACTCACATGACTCCACTCCAGTGAGACAAACAACCCAATTAAAATATGGGCAAAGGACCTGAACAGACACTTCTCCAAGGAGGACATACACAGGGCCCAAAGACACATGAAAGGATGCTCAGCATCACTAGCCATCAGAGAGATGCCAATTAAAACCACAATGAGATGGCACTTCACACCAGCTAGAATGGCCATCATAAACAAATCGACAAACAACAGGTGCTGGCGAGTCTCTGGAAAAAAGGGAACCCTAGTGCACTGTTGGTGGGAATGCAGACTGATGCAGCCACTGTGGAAAACAGTTTTTAATTTCCTCAGAAAACTAAAAGTGGAAGTGCCTTTTGACCAAGCAACTCCACTGCTGGGATTATACACTCAGAATCCTGAAACACCAATTCAAAAGAACCTATGCACCTCAATGTTCACAGCAGGACAATTTACAAAAGCCAAGAATTGGAAGCATCCTAAGTGTCCAATGGTAAATGAATGGATTAAAAAAATCTGGTACATTTACACAGTGGAATACTATGCAGCAGAAAGAAAGAAAGAAAGAAAGAGCTCCTACGCTTCACAACTGCATAGTTGGAACTCGAGAGTATTATGTTAAGTGAAATAAGCCAGGCAGCAAAAGACAAATACCTTATGACCTTAACTATATGAGGAACCTAGTAAATAAAACAAACAAATGAGCAAAATAGAATCAGAGTCAAGGAAACAAGGAACAGACTGACAGTGGTCAGAGGGGAGCGGGGAGGGAGATAACAGGGGAAAGAAGGGGAAGGAGTGTAAAGGAACATGTATAAAGGACCCAAAGACATGGACAACAGGGTGGGGACTGACTGTGGGAGCAGAGGAGGGGGTGGTGGATGTGGCAGGGCAGAGTAACAGGGGAGAATTGGGACAACTGTAATAGAATAATAATTTTAAAAACCTAGCGCAGTTCAATCTGCGTTATTATCTAGCTGCATTCCACACCTCCTCCATACTGGTTTCTTAAAATATGAGAAATAAATTGTTTTTTGTCTATGTCCTTGCTGGATCTTCTAGAGAATAAAAAATCAGCCTGTAAGGAATCAATTTAAGTAATATGGTTGCATTTGTTAAAGTGCAAAAGTAGTGAGGCAAGAAGAAAATCAGGTGCTTAGATTTCATCGCTACAGCTCAACCAAGGATGAAAATAGATATTGGAACCCAAAGAAAGGGAGGAGTTAATAATCAGGAAGGAGAAATGGAGCAGAGAATGGGGCAAAAACAGCATCCAGAGCAGATTAGCAGAGAAGCTGGAAAAGAGCCCTATGAATCTGGAGAGCGTTGCTGCTCAGGGTCCTGAGGGTTTTCAGCCATTCTAATTTACACTCAAGTGTGTGAAAAGTGATTAGAGTTCTTGTCCAAGTTGTAGATGGAGGGTAGATAAAAAGGCGAAACAAGGGTGAGAAATGGAACTTCTCAGTAAAGCAGAGAACGATGAAGGCTGCAAGTAGATTGGAATTGGGTCATTCACATTACCTGCAGTATTTTACTTCAAGGATGGCTAAGGGTTGATTATACTCGCTGACATGTTTCATTTGCCTTCATGAAGCTGACGTCTCAGTGGTCCTTACTTTACCTGTAGCAAAATAATTTTGTTGCATTCACTCCAACTGACTAGCATATGCTATTGTTCATGACACAGTGATAAAGAGAACAATCATGATTTGAATCTTCAGGTGGATACGGAATGAGTCAGCCTGGCACAGAGTGGTAGCTGGGACACTTTGCAACTTGGCATGCATCAGGGGCTAGGAAGTACAGAATCATAGATCTCATTCTGGGAGAAACATTTATCCCATAGTATCCTTTTCATTTGAAATAGTTGCCACACCCAATTTTAGAAGCCATCAATCATCTTTGTTACTTCTCCTACCCAAAGTGTGATGACATAATGTGGAACTCCTGTAGTAGATGCATTCTCACTATAATAACAAAGTAAAGTCTGAATAATTATTAATACAAATTAGTTAAATTAAAACTAAACCTGGGATTGATACTTCTCTCAGCATTAGACTCTACTATTTCCAGAAACAACATACACTCTGCTTCTAATAAGCAGTGTAATTTTAGCACATCGTTTTGCTTTTCTAGGTCTCAGTTGCCCCATCTGTAAAATGAAGGGATATAAGTAGATAAGCTATATTTATGCAAATGAGTACATACTTACAAAATAGCAAAATGACATTCTGATTCTTCTTTTATGCATATTGCTAACAAAACTAAGTAAAATGGAGAGCTTTCAGTCAGTGTGGCTCTTGGTTTCATGTACATAACCTGTGAAAGGACATTGTTATCCTTGGTCTGACCCTTGGTTCATCTCAGGCCACTGGCAAGCATTGATTCTATGATCAGTTATATCAATTTAACTATAGGACACTAGACACAATGCGCTCATAAGAGGAGCCTACTACAAAATTCTTGGCTTATGGACCAGGTGAAAATACAGAATCCTGAGGGCAGGCTCACCCCCAAGAGAAAAGAGGGGGAAATGTACTAGGCTACCTATTTCCAGTTTCTCCTGGACGGTTTGGCTAGAATGAAGGTGGAACCAGTGAAGAATCTAATCTTTGGAATATGTTGAAAATCAATAGATGTGGGTTTTCAGCAGGATGACTTCTATTTGCCTACTTATCTCCATTTTTTGGTTATAAACTGCTTCTTCCCAGGTCTAAATGTCCCTATCCTTTAAAGCTATAAATCCCTGTGGGTAAAGGGAACTGTTTGCCCAGCTAGAAACTAGGGAGAATGGAGGAGAGCAAGGAAATAATTGTGGTTTTTTTGTTTCAGGGCCTGCACTGACTAGGAAGGGTACATTCCAGCAGTCTTGCCCTGGAGATAATCTAGATTAGCACCGGGGAGATGACGTAGGGAAATTGGTGATCAAACGCAGTTTAGTTCTGAATCAGCTGTGAGTCTAGGCTGTTAGCATTTTTACTAGTGAGTCAAATGGCTACTTAATCAGCACCTTTCTGTTGGAGTATATCTAGAATACAGATGGCTTTGATTATGTTTGGTTCCAGAAGAAACTTTAGAGACTGATTAGTTTGATATACTCAGTTGTCATAATTAAGTACTTACTTGTTAGTCACTATTTCTGTAGCACCAAGTACAGTGCCTGGCACACAGTAAGTGATCAGTATTTGTTGAATTTTCAAGAGAGGAAACTGACTTCTAGGATGATTAGGTACAACACTAGCTAATAGCAGAACTGGGGCCAGAAACATCGCCACCAGCCACCCAATCTTTCTACATCTGCTTTCTAGTTAAGTAATTAAACTACAGGCAAGGAACCATCCTTAGCTTAAAATGAAGAATGTCATCATTTCTTAATACTTTTTGAAATTGTTTGAGTATTTTTAAATCCTTGCAAGCAGGTTACTTAGAATATAAGCCATAGTTTGGATATGGGCAAATATCCAAAGATAATGCTTATTACTCCTGCCTAATGGTTAGGCGTACAGTTCTGGAGGCAGGTTTTACACTACACCAGTCCTATAACCTTGTACAAGTTAGTTAACCACTCTGACTGAACTTCTTCACCTATAAAATGGAAGAACAGTTCATTCTTCAAGGGGTTGATGCAAAAGAGTAAAATAATAAACACATATAAAATGCCTAGAATTATGTATGGTACATAATAAATATAAGCTATTATTTTTATTCTTGGTATTAGAGTTGATAATTCAAACTATAGGACTTTAGCAACTTCACATTTATTCTACTTCTCTATTTGAAGTTTGAGGAGTACCATGATGTAAGTAAACTTCCTCAGACTTGTTTCTCACTAAAAGGTTGGGAGGTGATGCTTCAGTACTGAGGTTACAGAATATCATACACTAGCCAATGCATATCAAGAAGCTTCTCACTAGATTATTTGTATGAATCTGGTCCTGGAAAGTGAGGCACAGTATATAGACCTTGTCCAAAGGATAAAAATCTCACATCTTCTGCCATCTTACTAACAAAAACTCCAAGGGGGAAAGAGATTCACAACCTCTCCTTCGAGTTTAATGTTTGAGGCAGGAGTTTTGTCTGGATGTCCACTTTGTGACAGTCAACTGCACCCAAAAGAAAGAAATGCTGAAGTAATTTTGTCAGGTTTCCAATATCAAAACCAGGTAAATAAAGATTTAGCTTTCATTTGCTTGACTAGTAGACAGAAAAATGTGAGAAAATTCTAGGAGATGGAGAAATTAAAGCAGAGTTTAGGATACATGCTTATAAAACAATGGGAAATGACCGAAATTAAGATCAAGAGGAATTGTGATATATTTACTTATCTGACTCTGATATCTGAATGGCTGAAGGCTAGGTGGAAGAAATTTCCAGTGAATCAAACTTGTTTTTCATGACAGGTCCCACAGATCATTTTTACTGGATTTTCAGAAAGGCTTTGAAGTAATATCAGATGTGGCTATCATAACTGAAATATAGTAAACAGGGCAGCTTTGTTCCACTTAAAAATTCCTTGGGCCTTCATCGGCATGGCTCAGTTGGTTGAGCATCTGTCCATGAACTGAAAGGTCACCGTTTGATTCTCAGTCAGGGCATATGCCTGGGTTGCAGGTTTAGTTCCCCCATCAGGGCTGGCAACCAATTAATGTTTCCCTCTCACATTGATGTTTCACTCCTCTCTATCTCCCTCCCTTCCTCCTCTCTAAAAATAAATAAATAAATAGATAGATAGATAGATAGATAGATAGATAGATAAGTTCTTTGAGTACATGTAAATTTCAACACCTGATCCTGGAGCTACATCACAATTATGTTCAAAAGTAATCACTTACTGGAAGGAGGTATGGCTCACTTATACTCTTGTAGTTATGATAAAGTTTCCTGCTAAGGTGTAGCTATTCTTTTCTGAAGTGAAAACAGAAACTTCTCAGAAGATGACTAGACAAATGAATAACTACACTTTATCATCATTGTCTGTTCAAAGATATGAAGCAATGATGTGAACTGCTATACTTTTTCCTAGGTAACAGTTCTAGGTTCTATTCTCCAAGAGTCGTACTCTAAGCAGTTGTAGAGGCTACTGAGACTGGTGGTAAGAATATCAGACAGAGGGAAATTTGGTTCAAGTCCTAGATCTTCTATTAACTAGATGTTTGACCTTAAGCAGACAATTTGTTTTATTTTATGCCTCAGTTTCCTCAAAATAAAAGAGTTGATTTGGATAATTAATAAGACACATGGTGCAAAACACAGATGATGTATTACAGCCTTGTACACTTGAAACTTATAACAAATGTTATCCCAATAAATACAATTCTAAAAGGTTCTTTCTAGTCTATTATAAAATAGCTGACTATATCCATGAGCGTCTAAATTTTTAAAGAGGATAGTAAGATAGTGAAGTCTTCAGATCTCTGTGCTAGACTGTGGGAGAATAGATTTGGTTGTAATGGTACCAGTTTAATACCTATGAAGTCGCTGCATGTAGAAAGCTATTTATATGGAGAGGCAGCACAGCATAATGGAAAGCACATGGATTTAGAGTTGGATGGCATGGGTTTGGATCTTGGCTCATTCATTTAGCATCTCTTAATTTTTAGAAAAGATCAACAACAACCATAATAATACTACTTGGAAATCAAATGTGCTATAAAGCATGAAAAAGCAGGAAGACTTCTGTTTCTGCTTATGATGGAGTGACTAGTACCAAAGCATCCTTCTGCTCTTAAAAAAAAAAACCTATAAAACTGAACATGATATAAAGCAACTGTTTTAAGGTATGAGACAATCGGCAGTGCAGAGCTTAGATTACTGAGAAAAAGAAAACATACAAAGGAAAGCCCCAAATTCGTGTCACTTCTCTGCTTCAGAACAATTTCTGGTATGAGACATGGGAAAATAAAGATCAAACAGACTATAATAGTCCTGTTGAGCTGACAGAATAGATACTAGAGTTCAGGGAAGGATATCAAGGAGGAGGAAACTGTGCAGCAAAGTTCACAGATGACTCTTTTGGAGATTCCCATAAGTCATTTGCCAAGGCTTGGCCTATACATGTTCAGGGCAGGACTATGCAAAGCCTTGCAGCAAGAGGCTGTTAGATGGTTGTGAGAAGAACAGAGATTCTAGAAGTTGCACAGTGTTTGAAGACATTGGAGTTCTACCACAACCAGCGTGGAAACACCTCAATAAAATCCCCAGTATTCAACTAAGACCACAGAAAGGCATTGTATTAGGGAAAGGACCATGTTATAGTTACCATCAAATACTCTAAGTGGGGCTACTCTAGAACCACCTTACCAAAGCCCATAACTGACCTGCCACAAAAGCAAGAACTTCTAGTAAAGGAAGACAGCATACATAATTCATTCCTAACAATATATTATCTAAAATGTCTAGCAATATATGAAAATCTTTTCAACATTAAAAGAAGAAAATATGACCCTAAATCAAGAAAAAATGAATCAATATAAAGAGACCCCAAGAAAGCTCAGATTTTGGAATTAACAGACAAGAATTTTAAAGCTGCTATAACAAAATACATTAAAAGACATAAAGGAAATATGGTTTGAATAAGAGAAAAGCTTAAATAAGAGGACAGAATAAGTCTAAACAACAAAATGAAAACAATATAGAAGAATCAAATTAAAATTCTAGAAATTTAAAGTATCTGAAATGAAACAATTCATTAGAAGAGCTTAACAGCAAACTGGAGTTAGCAGAAGAATGGATGAGTGAATTTGAATAAAAATTTATACAAATTATCCAATCTGGAAAAAAAATATTGAAAAACAACTTAGTGAACTTTTATGTGTTAATACAACCTGCGAGATAATACGAAGCTCTTAAATTTGCCCTGGCTGGTATGGCTCAGTGGATTAAGTGCTGACCTGAGAACCAGACGGTCGCTAGTTCAATTCCCAGTCAGGGCACATGCGTGGGTTGTGGGCCAGGTCCCTAGTAGGGGGTGTGCAAGAGGCAACTGCACATTGATGCTCCTCTTCCTCTCTTTCTCCCTCCCTTCTTCTCTGCTTAAAACTAAATAAATAAATTTTTTAAAAGCTCTTAAATTTATATATGGAATTGGATTTGCCATAGAGGCAAAAAGAGAAAGAGAAAGAGAATGGGGCAGAAAAATTTTTGAAGAAATAATGTTCAAACTGTATTAAATGATGAAAAACAAAAATCCAACAGCCCAGGAACACTCAGTAGGTGAATTACAATGAAAACCACACTCAGACATGCCATAATTAAATAGCTAAAAATGAAACATGGAAATTCTAAAAAGGAGCTGGAGAATAATGATATATTGCTCACAAGGTAATAGAAACATGATATAAGGTCAATTTATAGTAAAACTGCGTTTTTATACAGTAAGAAAAAACAATTAGAAAAAAATAAGTTTTATAAGTAATTCCATTTAATATGCATAAAAATACTTAGGAATGAGTTTTCTAAAATATATTCCAGACCCATATGCTGAAAACTATAAAACATTTCTGAAAGTAAAGAAAACCTAAATAAATGGAGAGATATGCCATGCTCATAAGCAAAAGATTTAATTTTCTAAAAGTGTTGATTCTCCCTAAATTGATTTATAGATTTGATGCAATCTCAGGCAAAAGTTCAGCAAAATTCTTTTTAGAAATGGGCAAGCTTATTTTAATATTAATATGGAAATACAAAGAACCTAAAATAGGCAAAGCAATCTTAAGAAAGAAAGAAAATTTGGAAGGCTTGTACTACCTCATATCAAGTCTTCCTATAAAGCTACAGTAATCAATAAAGTATGGTATTGGTAAAAAGATATTCAAGAAAGATCAATGGAATAGAATAGTGTCCAAAATAAACCCATTTATATATGATTGTGTTCTAACAAAGGTTTCAAAGTAACTGGATGTAGAAATGATAGTCTTGTCAAGAAATGGAACTGAACCAAGTAGTTACCCAAATTCAAAAAAAAAAAAAAAAACAATGAATCTTTACCTCACACCATGCACACAAATTATCTTTAAATGGATCACATTCTTGAACATAAAAGATAAAGTTATACAATTTCTAGAAGAATACATAAAATCTTTGTGACCTTGATTTCTTAGGACAAAAAACACATCATAATAGAAAAAAATGCTAAGTTGGAGTTCATGGAAATGAAAAACTTCTGCTTTTAAAAATACACCAACAAAAAAAATAAAAATGCTAGTCTTAGATTGGAAGAAAATATTCACAAAATATATCTGACTAAGTACTGGAATCAAAAGTATACAAAAGTTTCTTCCAACTTAATATTAAGAAAACAAGTAAACTAATAAGAGGAGGGTATAAAAAAGACTGAATACTTTATAAAAGAAGCTATATGGAAGACCAATGAGCTCATGAAAAGATGTTCAACATCTTTATTCTTCTAGAAAATGTAAATTAAAGCCAAAATGAGATTAAAATGCATGGCCACTAGAATGGCTAAAATTTAGAAGAGTGACAATATTTTTTGTCAGTGAGAATGTGAAAAAAACTGGAACTCTCATACATTGTAGATGGGAGTATAAAATGGTACAACCTCTTTGAAACAAACTTGTAAGTTTCTCATCAAGTTAAATATACGACTACCCTATGATCCCAGTAATTCCATATACAGGTATTTTGTATATGGCCACTAAAAGCTTTTCATTTCTTCACTTGTTCATAGCAGTTTTATTTATAAAAGCTAAAACCTAGAAACAACACAAATGTCAGTCAACAGAAAGTAGATAAATTGCAGCATATTCCATAAAGAAATATAAACTAGAAAGAAATAAAAAATGAACAATAAATAAAAAATAACAGAAATTTAAAATGAACAAATTCAGGTATGTGCAATGGATGAATCTCCAAACCACATTAAAGAAAGTAACACTATATGATTTCATATATATGAAGTTTTAGAAAAGTAAACTATTAGATAAAGATAGAAACACATTAATGGTTACCAGAAAGTAAGGGTTGTAGTGGGGATTTTTACTTTGAAGGTATAGCAGGGAACATTCTGGGATGATGTTTTATTTTATATCTTTTTAAAATATTTATTTATTAATTTTTAGAGAAAGATTGATTTGTCATTTCACCTATTGATGTATTCATTGGTTGATTCTTGTATGTGCCCTGGCTGGGAATTGAACCCACAACCTTAGTGTATGGGAAGGATGCTCTAACCAACTGAGCAACCTAGCCAGGGCCTAAATTTTATATCTTGTTAAGAGTGAGGTTACACAAGAGTATACATTTGTCAAAAGTAATTGAACTGTACATTTCAAATGGGTGCATTTTATTTTATGTAAATTTTTCCTCAATAAAGTTAATTTTTAAAAGAAAGAGCATTCTCTGTTTGAGAAATAGGTATTCTGCTCTCTCCTCCCTGGAGCAGCTTAAACATAGTATCCAGATGAAAAGTGATAGCTTTACTTGTAAACAAACATCAGCGTTTACCTTATAGCCAAAGGTGAAGTAGTATGCCCTCAAGGTACTTGACAGATGGGGTAAATGTGCGTCAGTCAGAAAAGAAGCAAAAGGCACTAAGGAAGCAGAAGTGAAAAAAAATAAGAAAAGAACAAGGTGGGGTAGTGGAGATTTGAAGAAAGAATTTATACATTCCAAGCAAGATCACAGACCTGGAAAAGGGTGTGCCTGTGCATAATCCATTAAGAAGATAATCTGAGGGTGTGGATTGGTAGAAGAGGATCAGGAGGAAATAGTTTGCGCTGATGCAGAGGCTTTGCTATGAAATGCCTTGGATATGGAGTCTGGAGCCATCTAACCAAATGTGTGCTCAAGAGCTGAATTTGTATAAAGTTGAATTTGTGTAAACCCTTTAAACAGGTTCCTGAAATGTAAGAATTCCTTAAGCAATGCCTGTGTATCTCTCCTTGAAATAAATGATGATAAATTTACTAACTCAAAGCTTGAGGTGAATCCCACTGATATTTCTGACCATTGAGGAGAGAAGGCTGCTGTTTGAACATAATGTTCAGAAACAAACCAGAAAATGTAGCAGATTCCCTCTCTTGACTACTGGTTCCTGCTTTGACCCAGTGAAAATTACAAGCCTTCTAGTTGGAGCATCCCCCAGCCTAAATAAATCACCTTCTGATTACTCCAGTTGATTTATCCTAGCTTGTAAATGACCCTTTCTCTTCCTTCTCAGGTCTCTACTGTGCTCTTTGGTAAATTCCTTGTCTCAAGACCTGTATGAGATTAAGAGAAAGGCATCAAAATCCTATTAGCCACTTGTTAGCTATTTCTTCATAGTGTCTTAAGGAATTTTGGGAGGGGTGTTAAAATATGATGGGGACAGAGACTGAAATGTCTGGTTCAAGTGAGGTTTAGGAATTTTCTGGCTTTTCATTATACTCAAACTCCTGGCTTCTCTTTCTATATACAATTGGCAATTCTACTGAATGAGTTCATTTTTGTTTTCTTTCTTCCCTAGCAACTAGGGATGATGTTTGACAGTATGGCAAATAGGGGCAGTGGAAGCCACGGGAAATGGCATCAGCTGGAGCCAAGATGACTTGAGTTCAAATTCCCATTTTGCCATTCTGCCATTCACACTGGCTGTGCGAGCTAAAATAAGTCAATTAATTTATCTGAATACCAGTTTCATCATCTCTAACATGGTAATAATAATACTTAGCTCAAAGGGTTGTTATGATGATTAAATAAAACTGCCTGTCATGGGATAAGCATTTGGCATTTTGAGCTATTGATATTTATTATGAGTTCTTGCCCTTCTTGACTACTTGGGAGCATTTTATCCTATTAACATATTTTATCCTATCCTATCCACTCTCTTCCTGGAATTCCAGACTACCCTCCCTCATCTAAATCACTTATCACAGTGCCTTGAACATAAGCCTAAAGCTAATGGCACTTATTAT
This sequence comes from Mormoops blainvillei, assembly GCA_004026545.1. Taxonomy (NCBI): domain Eukaryota; kingdom Metazoa; phylum Chordata; class Mammalia; order Chiroptera; family Mormoopidae; genus Mormoops; species Mormoops blainvillei. The sequence continues at coordinate 45,747 of PVJD01009586.1, forward strand.
TTTTATTAAATTGGATTTCTGAACATGTGGTACAGAACAGACATTAGGATGTCAGTGGCTTAGAGACACCTCAACTGACCATGTTTTTTCAAATGAGAATTCAGAAATCTCAAATATTTCTTTGAGGACTGAGTCAAAGACTCTGAGTCTTAACTGAGAATCTAGGTCCCAAAACAGTTTTTCTCTGTGTTTGGACTGCCTAACTGTTTGAGCTTTGATGAATGGTCAGCAAGAGAAGGGATCTATCCCTGCTTGTTATCTCAGAGCCTTTCCATATTAGTCTCTGTTGATCTCACTCACTGTGACTCACATTATCTCTTCCTTGATATCTTATTCTTTGCCTTATCTAGTCATGCCTTTGCTGCTCTCAAGGCTAACCCCTCCACACCTTATTCCTAGCACCTGTCTTCTCACCCAGCAAGAGATACAACTCTCTATATCCAATTGAATTTTTCATCCCTTCTAAATTGCCCTTACCTAACAACTTTCCTGCCCATACCCTATTATGCCTACTTCAAGTCTCTGTGGTTTCTGGATCATGCTAGGTGCTAGAGAGATTGTAGCAAATTAAATGTATAAGAAAATCCTTGTCCACAAAAAGCTTATGATTTCTTTAGGGAAGTAGGCCTACCATGAAAAATAAATTTCATAGACGAGCTAATTCAGCATATTATATATACAGGATATTTTCCTGGGCCCTCGGGATAAAGAGTAGTCCAAGAGCTCGGGCTGCTACTCTACTCTATTATGAGGAGACAGAATGAACACAGCAATAAAAGCAAAGCAAATCATTTAGCTTCAAATAGAGAGAAGTAATAGAATTAATTAGAGCACAAGAATAATCACTAAGGGCGACTGATCAGGGAATACTTGAAGGAAATGAAATGTGATTTGAACTTGAAGGAGGGTATAGTTTAGGGAAATGGCAAAGAGGAAGAGGGTGTGTAGGGCTTCCCACACTGGGGAGCAGTGTGAACAAAGGTGTGGTGTCAGGAATGTTGTAGGCTGTTTGGAGACAATGAGTGTTCTGTTAAGCAGCAGCTGAAAGGTAAGGTTTTACCTGACCTTGAATGCAAATGTAAGGAGCTTATATTTGATTCTGTGGCTGTGTTTCATAGACCTCTAGGGCTCCTCAGAAGAGATCTCACATTCAAAAACAGAGATTTCAATTCGGTGCAGGTGGAGAAGAGGGACGGTTTGAGTGGGGCAGCTAATAAGGCAGAGATCTAGGCCCCCTATTTCTTTTTTCCTAAGACTTTTTTTTATTTTAAAGATTTTTATTTAATTTTAGAAAGAGAGGAAGGGAGGGAGAAAGAGAGGGAGAGAGGCATGACTGTGTGGTTGCCTCATGTGTGCCCCCTACTGGGGACCTGGCCCACAACCCAGGCATGTGCCCTGACTGAGGAATTGAACCAGCAACCCTTTGGTTTGCAGGCTGGCGCTCAATCTACTGAACCACACCAGCCAGGGCTCTTTTTTTCTTTTTTCTTTTATTTTTATTGTATTTTTTCCATTACCATTTATCCCCCCCATACTCTCTTCCACGCCTACTTACCTCTAGGCTACCCCTAGGCCTTCCATTTCTATGTAAAACTGATCAAAATTTTTCTAATGGATATCTTGAGGGATTGTGCAATATTTTATTTTGAAGAAAGTCTTCAGCTGTCAAAAAAAAAACAACTGAAAATCCCTGCTGTAGATAATAAAAACCATTAGAGTTTTGAGCATAGAATATTAGAACTGGCACCTAAAGAGTTTATTTCATCCAGTATATAACCACAGCAGAAATCCTATTTAAACATCCTTGACAGTCTTTCTTTAAAAACTATTCCTGTGGGCAGGGCAGGGGAGAATAAAGCGGGAAAAAGAGGGGCAACTGTAACTGAACAACAATAAAAAATTTAAAAAATAAATAAAAAATAAAAACTGTTCCTGTGACATGAAAACCACAACTTTACATTACTATACATTCTACTATTTGATACCTCTAATTCAGGAGAGCTTAACACGGAATCCATAAGTTCCTCAGAGATACTATGAATTTTGATGGGGAAAAAAAACCCTTATCTTTATTTATCCTAATCTCTACCTGAAATTTATCACTTCTTCTGTTATGAGTGTAGGCAACAAACCTTACTAATATTAGCAATAACAAAAAACACAAAACAGTTCAACCCACTTTAAAATCATTGCAGATAGCTTCAATTTTTAACATTTTAATAATCATATCTTAATATAATTTATTTCCTGTGTAATCTTATGCATTTTAATTTATATACTTAAAAACATTATTCTGAGAGGAGTTCATAGGCTTTACCAGATTTTCAAAAGGGTCCCAGGCACAAAATAATTATGTTTATACAGTTGTTTTCTGTTGATCTGGAATTTAACTTCCCATTGTTCCCATGTGTCCCCTCTACAGCTACATAAAATAAGTCTAATGCTACTTCCATGTGACAGTCTACCAAATATTTGAAGACAGCTATTATGTGTCAATAGGCTTTTCTTCTTCAGCTAATCATCCCACATTTCTCCATCTGTCCCTCAAAAGGAATACCAGTGGGTCCCTTCATCATTCTGACCTGATTCCACAACCAGCTACCCATGAGCCATCTTCTTCATATCTTCTTCCTAAAGCATTGTTATTGTACCTGAGCAAACATCTAGAAAGGAAAAATTTAAGGCAGGACTTTGACTGTCTCAATAGTCTCAGTACTTCATGTTCCCCCTAGGTATAATAACCTGAGTCCAAGGACTGAGATATAACCAAATGTGGTCATTTAACTCTTCTCACTTATGAATGCCATGGGACCCAGAAGAGGTGAATCTAGTTAAGAAAGTGTACTAAAGTGGTTACACAGGTCTGTGCTTATATCCTATTTCTTCTATGTATTAGCTGGGTGACTTTGAGGAAATCATTTACTCTCTGAAACTCAGTTTTCTCATCTATAAAATGGATGCAATAGTAGTGCTTATTTCATAAATATGTGATGATAAATGTGGTAACACATATAAAGTGTTTAGTAGAGTGTCTGGTATATGCTTGCTATTGTCAATCAAAATAAGATAAGCATTACTCTTCTCATTATGCCATCTGTGCCCTGGGCACCTCCTAATCCCCATTTCACCATGGTTTCACTTCCTCTTCCTGGATCCATCATTCAAATGTGTTCTCCATCAAGTCTCACTATTCCCATTGCACAGCTTGGCAAAGACCCACCTCCTCCTCAGAGGCTCAGTCTCTTTGAATCCCTACAGGGATTGTAAGGAAACAAGCCACTGAAACTGAAAATGATTTCTAATTAGGGTTTCTGTGTAAATATGCTCCCAGGCATTATCAGCCTTGAGCAGTTAGAGCTACATCCTTAATAATTAACTTCCTCTTAATTTGGCAGTATAAAATCGCACTTTCAAATCTACTCATTGAACCTATTTATCAGTCCACCTCTCCACTTATCATAAAACCAGTTCTAGGAAAATCATCAGAAGGATAATAGAGGAAGAGATAGGAAAAGTTATCCTAGAAATATGAAAGTGGACCGGTAAGATAAGCCGTACAAATGTATTTGCAGCCTGTATCAGTTCAAAGCAACAAGTTTCCTAAGTTCAAATACCACCACACAGAGTAGTACACCATTTTCTTTGGTTTACAGTTTCCTTCAGACTTAGATGTTTTCTTGTTATAGGGTCCCAGGGTTTGCATGGAAATCCTGTATTCTGTTGGATTATCCTCACAGAGTTATTTCCACACATAGGGTTTGCTTTTCCAAACAAAACAGTCACAGTCATTTTATTCTCTCCTCAGGTTGTATATCTTTCATAATGTGCAACACAATGCTGAAGGCATTCTCCATGTTCAGTAAAACTTTTAAAAACCCCTATAATCAATGAACCAAGAATTGAATATCTCCTCTGGGCTAAGGCTTGGTGAGGTGTTGAGCTGAGAGTGGGGTAGAAATGGCATGGGTGGAAAATGGTAAGTGTTAGAGAGTCCCTAACCTCCAAAATGCTTACAGATTCATTAGGGGTAAAAATAAGACACATAAGAAAATAAATATACATATTAGAGGCAGTTTCCTTTCTAACTTGAGTTATCTTTGTGCATATTTTCTCTTCAAGTTTTAAACATAAGTCAAAGTCTAATTAAAGTATCCTTACTTCCCTTTCTACCCAGGTTTCTCTCACCCTTACTCACTCTTGTTCTTACTCTCTATGTATCTCCTCCTCCTCCTAGCCTCAACTCACAGAAATAACAAGTTGCTCTGATATATCGTAAATTAAAAATCTATGACCATAGGAGAGATAGCCAATAATATTGTGACAACTATGTATGGTGCCAGGTGGGTACTGAAAATACCGAGGGAGGCCACTATGTAAAGCATATGATTGTTTAACCACTATGCTGTACAACCGAATCTAATGTAAAATAATATTGAAAGTAAACTGTAATTGAACATTTTTTAATTAAAAATATCTATGGTGCATACCAGTCTAAATTCTTCTCATTCCCTTATCACTCCTATTGAAACTTACTTTCCTTGGTATGTAAAACTCAGTGAGTTAGTAGAAAGAAAGCAAATTGCAGGATTTAAAATTTTATTCCTATATTTTAGGAGCCATTTGTAATAGCCTTATTAATTCAAACAAATGAATCTGCTACTTTTGGAGAAGACTTATTGGAACCTTTCAAATCCCATCACTAAGAGACTTCCTCTGGTTAAGGCCGTTCCAGTTCCCCCTTCTAGGTTGTGTACTACTTGTGGATATTTAGCTGGGGCTATGTTTATTCTTTCATATGGGGTTGCATCGCTCAGCACAGTGTAAGACTGTGCTAACCTAGGCATTTCTCCAGAAAATGTCGGACCCGTTAGATGCTAAATAAATGGCTGTTAAATGTACAATAAATGACATGCTATTACATATGAGCTATTACATATGAACAAAATAAGCTTTTAACAAACGCAACTAACAGTGTACATAAACAGAAGTTTGAAAGAAGGGAGGTCTTGAAAGTTACCCGGGAAGGTTCAGGAGGCATTTGGAATGTCTCTTCTAAGTCACCCAGAGATAGCTTCTTGAAGAAGGTAGGCCTCTCAGGAGCTGCAACTTAAAGACTGAAGAACCCTGGGAATATTCCCAGCATATGGTACAGCTTGGGAAGAAGGCTCAGGGGTAAAAGTAACATATTTGACAAAAAACAAGAAGCATTTTGCCAAACATGTTTTTCCCCTGTGTTCAAAGTTTTAAAAAAAAGGAAATGCAATCCATATGGTTTGGATTCATTTATACTCAATTATGAAGAGTTTCAAGACATTTTCTAACCTCATGTTTTTAGACTCTTTTCCCCCCTAAATAACAGGAAGTCTTAATTTTCCTAGCTTAAGGGAACTTGAAAACTAAACGATTTACGTTGGACTTAAGTATGAGAGTTCATGAGTTTAAATTCAGACAGACTTGGTATAAGCCAGTGTCCAAAATGTTGCCAGTGATGTCTTTCTCCACTGAGAACCCTCAATGTGATATCTTTCAGAGCAATTCTGATTTGATTTTTGTCTTGAAATAGAGAATATACTTTGAAAGAACAAAATACAGGGGTCCGGAATTTATAACAGGGTTATTGATGGCTCCAGCCCAGTTGTACATCTGAACAAATTACATCCACATGCTCGCATAGCCATGTTTTTTTTTTATGTCTTACATCTGCAAGGGAAAAAAATCTCAGAATATGTTAGTAAACAAGCATACCATTTGATTTTTAAGCCTTATGTAATCACTTTGATCCAAGAGAATGCTTCAACATAGGACTGGCTTTTTTACTGACTTTACTCTGACATGCCCCAATTTTTAAATTTTTAGTTTTTCACCACCAGGAATTGCTTTATACATTGAAATACACAGTTTACTATTTCTGCTATAGCTCATATGAAGGGTACTAATTTAAGAAGGTTAAAAAAAGAGGAAAAATTCTATCAAAGTACAGACTCAGACCAGTGATGGAACCACAAAGACATTATTTAGTTTGTTTTGTTTTTGCTACAATACTCAACCCTAGATGTTGAGCTTCAGTTATGCCACTCTACCCTGCCACTCCATCAGAACTCTAAAATCATATTCAGAATTCTGATTTGCTCCTGCATCTCCTCAATTTCCTTTCTTTTGTAATACTTCCCAGTGCAAAATCTGCAATCAGCAAGAAGCTAAACAAACTTAGGAAGTTGCAACCACAAGAAATATGGTGGCCTCTTCTTTTTGTGTGAAACATGCCATTCCTCCATATTCTTCACTGGCTCCTCAGTCATTCCCATGTTCAAACAAAGAACTCTAATTTAATTTCAAGTTTCAAGTCTTTGAACTGGTGTGGGCCAATTGTCGCAAAACAGGCCAATTTTTTTTCTCTTTCTCACTAGAGCAGTTGGGTCCAACTGTTGTGCCTGATATCATCCCCTCCCACCTAGAAATAGGCAGTACAGACACTTAGATGTAGGTCTCCTGGTACCCAGATATTCTGCATCATAACTAAGTCAACTACCACAGTTCACCATCAGTGTTACCTATGTACATTGTCTGAAGGAACTGTTTTCTTAGTACAGTCATATGCTACCTTTTTAGTGAGTCCGGGGTGGGGGTGGGGTGCAATGGAGTCTGGTTGTGGTCAAAGAGAGAATGACCAATATTAAAAGAAGAGTCACTAGATTAGTGGCTTCACACTAGACCAAGTTTAGTTGTAATAATATCTGATGTGAATGGAAGCACATAAAACATTATTAAGACATGACTTAATTCGTTTAAGCTTAGGAACAACCATTTGATGTAGTTCCTGTTTTTAATTGCCAATATATTTATCTTTATTATTTTCTTTTTTACCTTTGACCCACCCCCATTATCTCCAATTTAAGACTGAGGAAGTAGAAGTTCAGAGTGGTTCACTCTCCTGCTCAACACTGCATTGTTAGTAAGGTATAGATATGGTAATCAAGCCCAGGTCCCTGACCCCAAAGTCAGTGTTCTTTGTTTTATCCTAGAAGATACCTGCAATGACAATTTATTCCAGGTATTTTGAGGGATGATACAATGAAAAAATGGTTTCATTGTTTTTTTTCAACTTTTTTCCCTTCAGAACATTGATCTCTTTTGCTCAATGTAAGGTTTTCCTTTCTTTAGTGAAATATTCCACTTTTTAAGAGCTTTCACACGTTTGGAACAAATGCTTCCCAAGAGTTGTATATTTGTCTCTCATCACTCACTTGTGGATAGAATTTAGCTTAAGGAGATCAAGTTGCCTAAGAGGAAGATAAATGACTGGCAACAACTGTAAGTCCTAAAGATTACTATTGAATATGCCATTTTAGGAGTCCTTATAGTGTATCTCAATAATAAATAATTATAGAAAAACAAATGTACAAGGGAATATTTGGCACCTCATATCTCTTTGTTTCAACTCCCAGATCTGCAGAACACCACCCTCTTGCTTGGCTCCAATAGAACCCTTAAAGGGAGGGAAGTGGGGAAAGATTTTGGACAGGATTCTCAAGAATAATCTAGTCCAAGCCATTCTTTTAAAAGAGATGAGAGATCGTGGTGTAATGGTTCAAAGATAGGCTTTACAATCAGATGCAAGTTTAGGTCCAGTTTCTAGCACTTCCAAGTTGTCCCGCCTTGAACAAGTTATTTAACCTCTTTGAGCTAGAGTTTCTTCATCTACAAAATATGGATAATAGTAACTACCTCATAGGGTATTTGTAAGTATTAAATAAGATGATATGTGCATATTTTGTTGGAGGAGGTCATTGAGAGGACGTGACCTCCAGTTTACTGGCGAGCTGGACTTGGGCAACCAGAAGCTCCTCACTCCCTACCCTGTGATTGGAATATCCACTCTCTCTACCATTCCCACAGTAGAAACCATTTTCAAGGACACAGCCTTGAGAGAGCAATGTGTTATTAACACCTGCTGGACAGTTATACATGACTGAACCCAGTTAAGACTTCTGTATAAACTTTCAAGATTCTGGTGGGTGAGTGCAGAGATAGACTCATCTTGTGGCTGCCCAAGAGAAGCCTCATAAGTCACTTTTATTGCTTATTAAATTGCCACCTAACAACCTGGACTAGTCTGCCTCTTTCTTCAGTGTCTCCTTGCCCATTATTATGGGGGTTGGTTTCAGACTTCATCCAGGGAGCTCCCAAGGTTGCAAATATATTTGTGTGTATGTGCGTATTTATATATATGATGAAGTAAACTGGTTCTGGTTGAGCTTAAATATAGATAAGGACCAAAAATCACCCAGGTACCTCCTGTTATAAGTGATTAGTATAAGACCTAGCAGGAAATAATATATTTAGAAAAGTAATGGAAGTTATAAAGCAATGAACAAGGAGTTTTCTTTGCTGCCACACTGATGGGTGTGTTATTACAATCTGAGGTTTATTTATAGAATATTGAATTAAGAAGACACTTGACAGATCATTTACATTCATCCTTTCTCAAGAAAGAACCACACCTAACCCAGCCCAGAAGCCTGAGAATAGTTGAACAACTGGTTATTTTGCTGCAGCTCAGAGGTTTGTCTAGTTTACAAAGAACTTTAAGTTAGGGAAAAAAATAATTATTCATTTAAATAACATTCCTAAATACCAATTATGTGTATAGTGCTGAGGGAACAACATGAGAGGAAGGGCCAGCCATAGTTACAACAGTCAAGAAATTTACATACAAGTCACAGAGATAGATGTCTAAACAGATATTTATAATGCAGGGAGGAAAGTGACATAATGCAGATATGTATATGCAAAAGAGGGAACAAAAAATGATAAATCATGAGTTTAAAAAGGACTTACTTAGAAGGTGAGCTTTGAGGTTGGAGAAAACTCTAATTAGAGGTCAGAAGAAGGTAGGAAGACAATATAGGCAGAAGGAATGTGTGCAAAGGCACTGCAGTGTAAAAAAACAAAAAAATAAAACAGCACACTTGTGGATATACAAGTATTTCAGGAAGGTTGGAGCTCAGAGAACAAGAGGGTGGAAGATGGGTGTGGGGGGTGTCAGGAGATAAAGCTAAAGAGCTAAACAGGAGGCAAATTAGGAAGAGGTTTTTTCTTCTTTTTTATGAGCATACCAAAAGGCTTAGACATTATGCTAAGGACGCTGAAGAGTTTTAAACAATGGTGGGACATAATCAAATTCATGCTTTAGATCTATCACTCTGGTTGCAGTATAGAGAATAAATTGCAAACAACAAAAAACTGAGTCAGGGAAATCAATTAGGAGGATGTTGCAATAAAGTAGATGGGAAATGATAGTGATCTGGACTAAGAAATTAGCAGTGGACATATAGAAAAGCATAAAGCACTGCCCAGGTGCAAAGTGTTTCTTTTGTTATCTGGAAGAAAGAAAGGCAGAAAAGGAAGTAATTTCAGAAAATGTAATGGTAAAGTCTCAAAGTCCTCACTATAGATGTGTATGCAAATCACACCCTTTATGTGTAAAGTCCCCTGAGTAAATAAGATAAGTAGGTTACTGGGGCCTCAGCATTTTTTGGTGTATCAAACATGATTAATAGTATATTTCTTCTCTAACGTACACAGGCTTCAGGTTACAGGACAGACTGAAAAGAAAAACAAGATAATATTAATGTGGCATTGGCTCTCATGTAACTTTTGATATAAGGCAAGCCCTTGTTTTCAGCTCCTCACTAATATGGCCTATGCAGCAGAGCTAAGGGTGCAGTTACCTTTGCATTCTTCCTTGGGAAATTCCCTTCATTCACCTATGGTGACATCAAGGGGAAAGGATCCAAGGTGAATCAAACCACCGGAATTTCCTGAGTGCCTTCCAGATACACAGCCTTACACGAGTACTGGCAGGAAATAAGAGATTATTGAGGATATGTGTGGAAGGTACAGAATCATAAGATAAACTCCTTGCCCTCAAGAAGCTCACACTAATCCAGAAGGTATAATTAGGAAGATATACTGAATATAAAACTAGTAGTCCCACAACAGGGGAGTGAAATACTCTGACAAAAGCCATCAGTGTCCTAGTAGCCTAGTAAAGGTTGAGCTCAGTGTAGACTGACAAATTCAAAGGCTTCCTGGAGGAGACAGGATGTATGTGAATTTGAAGGGCGAGTGAGTTCTGAAAAAAGAAGAAAGGAGATTCTATCAGGTTATGATGGGAGTGAATATGTGGATACACGTGGGGGTGGATGGTAGCAGTCACACTATAACAAATGAAGTTTGTTTCCTTTAATAACACCTTCACTTACAGCAGGATCAGTTCCTCCTGGAATCTACAATGTCACTTTAAGTGTGACAGAACAATTTTAGGAAAGAAGAGGTGGAAAGAAGGTCCTGTAACTTCTTTCCAGAGTGGACTTTGTGACGCCTTTTTTTCTGGCATTGGTGTTGGTACAAAATAGGGGGGAAAGTTTGAAAAGAATAAGAACTCAGAAAGAAAACAAACAGAGAAGGGGAAAGAAACAGAGACAGAGAATATGAATGTGAGTGGGCATTTACTGAGTACCACCATTTCCATATATTGTATCACTCACTAAATTCCCCCATCAACCCTAGGAAGTATGTAGTATTATCCCAGTGTAGAGATGAACTGAGGAATAGACACGTCAAAAACTCCTTTAAAACTATACAGCTAGTTAGTATGAATACTAACTAGCTGTATAGGCAAAGCTAGAATATGAAACTAGGTCTATCTGACTTCAAAGACCTTGTTCTTTCCATTAATCTACGTTACTTCAGAGCTAAGCAGTTCCCTAGCTGTGCACAGCACACTGAAGTTGCATACAGGAGAGCTTAATCCAAGATTTGGCTGTGCCACTTACTACCTGTGTAAACATTAATCACAGCTTTTCTGAACATATATATTTTTTATATTTATATTTATATAAAATAGTTGAATATATATGAAATATATACATATATTCAACAAATACCTACTTTAGTCCAAAGGATTATGATAATTATATGAGATAATAGATATGAGAACAGTTTGCAGAGTATGAACACACAAATGTGCACCTTACTGTGGTTCATGAAAACTGAGAGTATGCTTGACTCTGACACTTATTACCTGGGCAGTCTTCAGATAGACATGGCTTTCCCCTGGTATTCTTTGCAAGGTTGTAAAGACAAAAAAAAACTTACCTAAACCCATCCATCCATACATCTATAAATGTTTATTGATTAGCTGCTCTCTACCAGACACTATGCTAAAAGCTGGATATAAAAAGATGGTCATGCTCTCGAGGAACTGCTAACCTAGTTGGAGATACAGGCAAGGAAACAGGTAAATATAAAAAAATGAGGCTTGCTTTTATGGTGATATATATACATATATATGTATATATATATTCATACACACACACATATGGGAGGACTCAAAAAATTGAATTTATTTATAAAAAAGTGTATATTTATTCTTACATGTTTAAACTTCAGTCGCCTTCATGTTACTCTCCATCTGATGCATTACACCTATCGAGATGTTTTTTCCACTGCTCAAAATAGTTTTTGAACTCATCGATTTTGATGCCTTTAAGTGCTTCTGCTGTTTTTCGTTTCACTTCTTCCACATGGACAAAACGTTTCCCTTTGAAGACTTTTTTCATCTGGGGAAACAAACAAAAATCGCTCGGGGTGAGATCAGGTGAATAGGGATGGTAGCACATGGGGGTCACTATGTTTTTTGGTCAGAAACTCCTGAACACTAAGTGTGGTGTGGGCAGGTACACTCATCAATCACCGATCATGAAATGGGCAAATGCTTGAAAGAGCCTTCCAAAAAAAATTAACTGAAGACAAAGGCAGTCTCTGACAACACCAGCTGGTACACTGATAGAGACAGGTTCCTAAAATACCCACCTAGTAGGGGAAGCCTGTACTACAAGGGGCCTGCCTTCCAGAAGATAATATATATATACAGATATATACATATACACACACACACACACACAGAAAATGCCGTGAAGCTTAGAAAACTAAGCCAAAACAATGAATAAGGAAATCAGAGAGTCACAATGTATAAATTTTAACCGAGGCTTGACCAACAAAAAGGATACTTTCAGGGACCAAAAAGTGGGGTGGGAGAGTTCATCCACCTATAGTGTATAGAAAAAGAAAAGCCTGGGCCTAAGATGAAATTCCAACATTTAATGGATACACATAAATCAAAGACTCTAAAGTGGACTGAGATAAAGGTAGGTCACAAAGAAAGAGAAGTATCATGACACTCAAAATGGAGAAAGGTAGTCAAAAGTGTCCAATAGTATCAAGAGTCAAGTAAGATGAGACTTGAAAAATATCCACTGAATTTTGTGACAAGAGGGTCATCAGACTTTGACAAGATCCTGTTAGTGAAGTGGTTGTGCAAGATTCCATATTTAGTAGGTTTAAAAAGTAAATTGGAATGCGAGGAAGTGAAGGCTGTAGGTAAAGAACATTGTTATTAAAAATGTTTGGCTAATAAAAATAACTAAATATAGGAAGTAGTGTAGAGGGATGTAGGATTCAGAGAAGTATTGGTTTATCGTTTCAGTTTTTGTAGGTCACAGAAATTTGAGCATTGTATCTTGAAGGGAAGTATCTAATGCAGAAAGCACTTGAGGATATAGGAGAAATAAAAGATAACGGATAGATTGAGGTTCAAAGGAGGCAAAGATATAAATAAGAATGCAAGAAGAAAAATTCATTTTTTTACAGAAGAGATACCTCTTCATCTAAAGTTGAACAGGAGAAGGTGAAGCTGAGTACAAAACAATTGCGTAGCACCCATCATGTACAAGGGCCTTTGCATATACTGTTCTCTCTGCTTGAGATGCTTTTTTCTGCCTATCACTAGGTCAAATTCTTACTCATCGTTCAGACTTCAGCTGTAATGTCACTTCTGCAAGGAAGTCCTCCTCTAGTCCCCAGAGACAAGGTTAGGTCCCCCTGCTGTATGCTTTCACAGCACTGTTTCCTTCTCCATCATAGCACTTTTGAAAGTTTGTAATCATGCAGTCATTAATGTGGTCATTTGAATACCTGTTTCACCCACCAGGCTGTAAGCTCCATGAGGAAAGAAGTCAAGCCTTTTTCGCTCACTTCATTGTTTCCAGTAAGTATTACATAGTGCCTAGCAAAGAGTAGGTATTTAATAAACACATGTTGAACATCAAACGTATGCAATTAATTGCACTAGATGCTGACAAAATCAGAAAAATCCTATTTTGTTTTCTATAAGGGGCAATTCCTACAAGGGAACTTCAATCTAGCAGAGAAGATAAGCTGCATAGCAACATGATTATAATGCAGAGATAGCATTTAGTGCGAATAACATTTCTTTCATAAAGTGGAAAACTTATCCTACCCAGAATCAATCACTGCTTCATCTTGATTTTTCATTGCACTTTTCCCATACTGATATTCTAGTACTATCTTTGGTTTGCAGTTTATTAGTTTACTTCTCCAGTTTTCCTGTCCATTCTGCTTAACTCAAATCAGAGTCAGTCTCAGTTGCTTTCAACTGAGAATCCTAATACATGTGATCATTTTCACTTGTACATTGAGCCACTTGAAGCAGACGCATTTCAAAAGTAGATTTTCTCTCTACTTGTTGTTTTATCCAAAACAGTTTTGAAACACATTTGATAGGAATTTTAAAATTTGATCAAACGAATAGATTCTTTGCATTTGCTTTGACCCATTCAATGGCAGATTAGATTTTTGCTGGATATGTAGGTAATTGAACTGCTCAGTTTGCATAAAACTTGCAGAATTATAGTGGTTTAAGATAATGCTGGGGTCATAAGAGATTTGCTTATTTATTTTCTCTTTTCTTTCAAATAAAGATACCAGTAGACTCGAAAGCACAAGAGCAGCTATACTTTTGTGTTCTACCAGTCCAAATGAGTTGTGGCTTTCCACAAGGGCACAAATTCTAGCATGCACTGAGGCCATTAGGGAAAGCAACAAAGCAGTAGCTGAAGAGAATCATGAAAAGACTATCCCAAAACCCTAGGATCCAGGAAAGACATTACCATACTTCTGGGAAATAATTTTAAGGTATTTGGAGATACACTGGACTAAAAATTGGGAATTCACAACATTGTGCTGGAAAGCCTAAGTGTAACATGGTATTTAGCAGCTGCTGTCTTTGGCAAAATCATGACAGAACTTGGTTATTGCCAGCAATTTCTTTAGGTCTTTGAGTCAAGTTTTGTGGGTGTCACAATGTAACTTAGTCTGATATTATCCAGTCTGATATATAGAATAGGGTATCAATGGCATCTAGGAAATAGTATCTGTATTTCCATCAAAATTGCCATAAAATGCTATATAACATCATAGCTGATTATAGCTGATAAAGCCAGATTTCTACTTTCACCTAAATTATGTAAAAAAAAAAAGGTTTCTCCTTTTACATTTCATATCTTTCCATATTTTTAGGTAGAGGGGAAGGGAGGGAGAAAGAGAGGGAGAGAAACATCAATTGATTGCCTCTGGCACACACCCTCACCAGTACGGATCCCAGTCATGTGCCCTGATGGGAATCAAACTGATGACCTTTCAATTTGCAGGACAGTGCCCAACAAAGCCACATTGGACAGGGCCCATTTCATATTTTTAAACCTGATGAAGAGCATGGGCTTTGAAGTTAGACACACTGGTTCCAAATTCAAGTTCCACAACTTAGTAGTCCTATGCAGGTAAGCAATTTACCTCTTTAATCCTTACTTTCTTTATCTGCCAAATGAGAATCATGTCACCTTCCCCAGGGAGTTTTTATGAGGATTAAGTAATATATGAAAAGTCATTGCAATACAGTGTCTTGCTCATAGAATATACTCTCTAAATATTACTGCTCTTTCCTTCCTTTCAATAATAAGGATGTAATTTAAAGATTTACTTTCCGTTTACTTTTTTTAAATATTTTATATTTTGGTTTATTTTTAATAAATTAAAGAGCATTCAGCATTACAAATACTTTAAGTGAATTTAAGTAACTCTCTTTTTTTATCCATTTATTCTATTACAGTTGTCCCAATTTTCCCCTTTTACCCTCCATCCATCCAGCCCACCCTCCTGCTCCCACAGTTCATCACCACACCATTGTCCATGTCTGTGGGTCATTCATTCATGTCCTTTGATTAATCCCTTCCCCTGCTTTCCACCATCCTCCCCTCCTTCCCTCTGGCATCTGTCACTCTCTTCCCTGTTTCCATGTCTCTGGTTCTGCTTTGCTCGTTAGTTTTGTGTGTGTGGTTTTTTGTTCACTAGATTCCTCTTATAAGTGATATCATATGGTATTTGTCTTTCAATGACTGGCTTATTTCACTTAGCATAATAGTCTCCAGTTCCATCCATTTAGTTTCATTGTGTGGGGTGGACAAAAACAGGTTTGCAGTTGTAAATACATGAAACACAGAGTTTATTCTTGTATTATAATTTATTAATTATTATATTATTTTCCACATGAACAGCTGTAAACCTACTTTTGCCCACCCATGTGTTTTGGGAGCAAGTTATTTTATATACTCTCTCT
>PVJD01009587.1:0-61273 GCA_004026545.1 Mormoops blainvillei
CATCACCAAACCAGTATTATAAGAAATGTTAAAGGGTCTTCTTTAAGATCAAAAATATAAACAATAGAATGGCAATAAATACATATCTATCAACAATTGAATCTAAAAAAACAAAATGAACACACAAGCATAACAGAAACACAATAATAGATACAGAGAATATTTGATGGTTGCTAGATGGGGGGCAGTTAGGGAATGGAGGAAAAAGGTGTGGGGATTAAGAAGCAAAAATTGGTTAGTCAAAGATCATAGATGCATGACCCATGGACATGGACAATGGTGCAGGGATTGACTGTGGGAGTGGGGGACAGGTTGTATGGAGGGTGGCCAAGGGGGAAAATTGGGACAACCATGATAACATAAACAATAAAATATTTAATGAGAAATAAAGAAGTACAAATTGGTAGTTACAGAATAGTCATGTGGATGTAAAGTACAGCATGTGGAATAGAGCAGCCCAAGAAAATATATACATGACCCATGGCCATGCACAATGGTGTGGGGATTGTCTGAGGGAGTGGCAGGGGGCTGGGTAGATTGGGGCAAAGGGGAAAAATTAGGACAACTGTAATAGCATAAACAATAAAATATAATTTTTAAAAAAAGCTTACATCCCTGGCCAGATGGCTCAACTGGTTGGAGTATCACCAAAAGGTTGCAGGTTGGATCCCCAGTCAGGGCGCATACCTAGATTGAGGCTTTGATCCCTGGTTGGGGCGTGTGTGGGAGGCAACCAATCAGTGTTTCTCTCCCATATTGATGTTTCTCTCTCTCTCCCTTCCTTTCTTTCTAAAATCAATAAACATATCCTCAGGTGAGGATTAAAAAAGAAATAAAAAGTATTTTTTAAAAAGCTTATAAATTATTATATTTATAAAGTCAATAGAAAAATGAGCAAACACAAACAAGCCAATCACATGAAATACCAATAGCCAATTTGCATATTAAAGATGCTCAATATTGTTAATAATTAAAAGAATTGCAAATTAAAATAATTAGTAATTTTTGTTGCCTATCAGATTGACAAAGTATAAAGAGATTGAGAAAACCAAATGTTAAAGAGATTATGGCCTAGGCTGGTGTGGCGCAGTGGACTGAGTGCTAACCTGTGAACCAAAGGGTCACTAGTTTGATTCCGTGTCAGGGCACATGCCTAGGCTATGGACCAGGTCCCTGACTGAGGGCTGCTTTTTTTATGGATTTTATTTATTTATTTATTTTTTCATTTTATTAGAGCGAGGGGAAGGGAGGGAGAAAGAAAGGGAAAGAAACATCAATGTGCAAGAGATACATCAATTGGTTGCCTCTTGCATGCCCTCAGCTGGAGACCTGGCCCACAACCGGGCATGTGCCCTAACTAGGAATCAAACTGGCAACCTTTCAGTTTGCAGGATGGCACTCAATCCAGTGAGCCATTCTGGCCAGGGATATTTGGATTTTTTAATCCCCTCACCTCTTCACCCATTCTCCCCCACCCCACTCCTATTTGGCAACCACCTGGTAACTGACTTCTTTTCTCCTGCTGCTTTTAAGAGTCTCTCTTTATCTTTAACCTTTGGCATTTTAATTATGATGTGTCTTGGAGTGGATCTCTTTGCATCCATCATAATTGGGACTCTCTGTGCTTCCTGGACTTGCGTGTCTATTTCCTTCACCTAATTAGGGAAGTTTTCTTTCATAATTTCTTTCTAGAGTTCCAATTTCTTGCTCTATCTCTTCTTCTGGCACCCCTGTGATGCAAATGTTGGACCCCTTGAAGTTGTCACAGAGGCTGATTATACTATCCTCATTTTTTGGATTCTTTTTTCCCCCTGTTGTTCTGATTGGTTGTTGTTTGCTTCCTTATGTTCCAAATCATTGATTTGATTCTCAGCTTCATCCACTCTACTGTTGTTTCCCTGTAAATTGTACTTTATTTCAATTAGTGTATCCTTGATTCCTGACTGGGTCTTTTTTAAACTGCTGAGGTCCTAAGTTCCTTGAGCACCCTTATAAACTGTTTTAAACTCCACATCTGATAGATTGCTTATCTCCATTTTGTTTAGCTCTTTTTCTGGAGTTTTGACCTGTTCTTTCATTTGGACCAAGCTTCTTTGTCTCCTCATTCTGGCAGCCTCCCTATGTTTGTTTTTATGTATAGGTAGGACTGCTTTGACTCCATGTCTTGGTAGGGTTGCCTAATGTAGTAGGTGTCCTGTAGGGTTCAGTGGCATAGCCTCCCCTGTCATACAAGCTGGGTACTCAAGGTTCGCTCTTCATGTGGACTGTGTACACCCCTGTTTTGTAGCTGAGCCTTGGTTGCTGTTAGGAGATCAATGGGAGGGATTTACCCAGGCCAGTCAGCCACAAGGAATGGCTGTGACCACTGACCACCAACATCTGTCTTCTGTGGAGGATCCTTTGTGCAGGGGCAGGGTGGTGGTGCTCCATCGTGGTCTGTAGCTGTCCACTTGGGTGCTCAGGCCCTGGGGTTTCCCATGTGGTGCAGGCCGAGGTCAGCCCCAACCTTTGTTTTGCCTGGGGCACCCTGCCTTAGCCATAAAGGAGTTGAGATGAATGCTGCTTGTGCTGGGCTTGGAGATTCCCAGGTGAAACCAAACTGTGACTCTCATCTGGCTGCCACTAGGGCTCACTCAAGTCAGCTGTGACTTATTTGATAAGAATTTGATAAGGATTTAGGAGCCAAGGCTAGCCATTCTTATGGAAAAGCATCTTGGGTGGGCCCATAAGTTGGGCGGGGCAGAGCCTCTGGTGACATCCAAGGCAGGTCAAGTAGTATTAGCCAGGTTGATGGAGTCTCAGATATGGCAACAGCTTACTGGCTCTGTGCTGGGAGGGTTTAGCAAAGAGACAATGACCTCTGCTCGCCTTGATGCCAGACACTTCAGTTTCTCCCTGTACACCATTGGTGCCTTTTAAGCTGCTATCCAGGTGCTTGAGCTCACCAGCAGGAATGAGTCTGAATAGGTGAGTCCATGTCTGGGTTCTTTAAGAGCAACTGCTTGGGGCTCTAGAAGTTTCATCCATTGACGCAATCCCCGCTGATTTTTGTAGCCAGAAGTTATGGGGACTTATCTTCCTGGCACTGGAATCCTGGGCTGGGGGTCCTGGTGTGAGTCTGAGGCTCCTTGCAGCCAAGATATCCCTCCAGAATTTTCATGCGTGTGGGTGTTGGACCAGTCCGGTCCGTGTCTGGGCCCCTTCTACCAGTCTGGATGGATGTGGTTTAATTCCATAGTTGTTAGACTTCCATTCGACTTGATTTCATAGTTGTCAGATTTCCATTCAGCTTGATTTCTGATATTCCTGAGTGATGGTTGTTCTATATTTTAGTTGTAGTTTTGATGTGGTTGTACAAAGAGGCAAGCCGTGTCTGCCTATACTGCCATCTTGTAACCTTTGGCATTTTAATTATGATGTGTCTTGGTGTGGGACTCTTTGGGATTCTCTGTACTTCCTGGACTTGTATGTCTATTTCCTTCACCAACTTAGGGAAGTTTTCTGTCATTATTTTTCAAATAGGTTACCAATTTCTTTTTTAAGGATATTTGATTATGCTATTACACTTGTCCCATTTTTTCTCCCCTTTATCCACCTCCACCCAGCACCCATTCCCTCTAGCATTCCCCCCAACCTTAGTTCATGTCCATAGGTCGTACATATAAGTTCTTTGGCTTCCCCATTTCCTACACTATTCTTAACCTTCCCCTGTCTATTATTAGTATAATTGTGCCTACCAATTATACTTCTTAATCCCCATACTTTTCCCCCCATTCTTCCCCCATACCCCTCCCCACTGATAACCCTCCATGGGATCTCCATTTTTGTGATTGTGTTCCTCTTCTAGTTGTTTGCTTAGTTTGTTTTTGTTTTTTTTAGGTTCAGTTGTTGATGGTTGTGAGTTTGTTGTCATTTTACTGTTCATAGTTTTGATCTTCTTTTTCTTAGATCTAAGTCCTTTTAACATTTCATATAATAAGGGCTTGGTGATGATGAATTCCTTTAATTTGACCTTTTCTGGGAAGCACTTTATCTGCCTTTCCATTCTAAAAGGTAGCTTTGCTGGATGGAGTAATCTTGGATGTAGGTCCTTGCTTTTCATGACTTTGAATACTTCTTTCCAGCCTCTTCTTGCCTGTTAGGTTTCTTTTGAGAAATCAGCCGATAGTCTTATGGGAACTCCTTTGTAGGTAACTGTCACCTTTTCTCTTGCCACTTTTAAGATTCTCTCTTTATCTTTAATCTTGGGTAATGTAATTATGAAGTGTCTCAGTGTGTTCCTCTTAGGGTCCAAATTATTTGGGACTCTCTGAACTTCCTGGACTTGTATGTCTATTTCCTTCACCAGATTGGGGAAGTTTTCTTTCATAGTTTTTTCAAATAAGTTTTCAATTTGTTGCTCTTCCTCTTCTCCTTCTAGCACCTCTATGATTAGGATGTTGGAACGTTTAAAGTTGCCTTGGAGGTTCCTAAGCCTCTCCTCATTTTTTTGTATTCTTGTTTCTTCATCCTGTTCTGGTTGAATGTTTATTTGTTCCTGTTTGTTCCGAATTGTTGATTTGAATCCCAGTTTCCTTCCCTTCACTGTTGGTTCCTTTTATATTTTTCTTTATTTCATTTTGCATAGCCTTCACTTCTTTTATTTTGTGACTGTACTCAATCATTTCTGAGCATCCTGATTACTAGTGTTTTGAACTCTAAATCTGATAGGTTGGCTATCTCCTCGTCACTTAGTCTTTTTCTGGAGTTTTGATCTGTTCTTTCATTTGGGCCATATTTCTTTGTCTTGGCGTACCTGTTACATTGTGAGGGTCAGAGTCTTAAATATTTGCCAAGGTGGAGCAACCCACTTTGCTGCATTGTGGTACTGTATGTGGGGGAGGGATCAGAGAAGGATCCCTTGCTCGGCTCTTGCCCAGCTTTCAGTTACTTCCCTCACTTCCCACAAGCTAATTGTGCCCTTTCAGGTGCTACCATGATGCTGATTGCTGGGCTGGTGGGTTTATGTACATCCTAGGACCCTGTGGACTCCTCCAACGGACTCTCCTGTGAGACTGGCAATATTTCCCACCACCACAACCCCCACAGATTTTTACAGCCAGAGGTTTTGAAGCTTTCTTTTCCTAGTGCTGGAATGCTGAGTGCGAGGTCTGTCTCCTTCCCTAGTTGTTCCTCCTGGTTTATCTGCAGACGAATGTGGAACTGCCCAGTTCATGAGCTACAGCCTTGCTGCATATCCTCTCAGCTCCAGCTGCCCATCTCTGCCCCTCCTACCAGTCTGGATGAATGTCTCTTCTTTAACTCCTTGATTGTCGGACTTCCATACAGTTCGATTTTCTGGCAGTTCTGGGTGTTTTTTGTTTTTAAATTGGTTGTTAGCTTTCTTTTGGTTGTGTGAGAAAGTGAAACATATCTACCTACACCTCCATCTTGGCCAGAAGCTGAAAGTTGTTTTCGATCTGTACCCAGGTTTCTAATTTCTTGCTCTTCCTCTTCTCCTTCTAGCACCCACATGATGTGAATGTTGGTATGGTTGAAGTTGTCCCAGGGGGCTCCTTACACTATCCTTATTTTTTTGGATTCTTTTTTCTTCTTGCTTTTCTGATTGGTTGTTTTTTACTTCCTTATTTTCCAAATTGCTGGTTTGCAAGGGTTGGGGAAGGGGTCAGTGGTGGGGGAAAAATGGACAAAACTGTACTTGAACAATGATAAAAAAACTTAAAAAAGAAAAACAATTTGCTGGTTTGATTCTCAGCTTTATCCACTCTACTGTTAATTCCTTGTAAATTGTTCTTTATTTCAATTTAATGCATCCTTCATTTCTGACTGGATTTTTTAAATGTTGTTGAGGTTCTCACTAAGTTCATTGAGCATCCTTGTAACCATGTTTTGAACTCTGCATCTAGTAGATTTCTTGTTTCCATTTTGTTTAGTTCTTTTTATGGAGTTTAATTCTGTTCTCTTATTTGAGCCATGTTTCTTTGTCTTCTCATTTTGGCAACCACCCTGTGTTTGTACTATGTATTAGGTAGACCTGCTACATCTCCCAGGCTTGGCAGAGTGGCCTAATGCAGTAGGTGTCCTGTAGAACCTCCCCTATCACCCAAGCTGGGTATTCAAGGTGGGCTTACCATGTGGGCCGTGTATATCCTCCTGTTGTAGTTGAGCCTCGATTGCTGTTGGCACATCCAAGGTCAGCCGGTGATTGTGTTCTGTCCAGGGTTACACTACATAAGTTACAAAACAGTCTGTAGATGGCTGCTATTTGTTCTGGGCTTGCAGGTGTCCAGGTGAAGCCAAGCTATGAACCAAGGCTGACTGCCTCCAGTGCCAGGCCTGGGGCAAGTTAGCAAGAGGTATGGGGCTTGTTGAAGCCAGATGCTGCTTATTTGAGAGAATCGAAGAAAATCTGAAGCAAGAGCCAAGATGGGACATTCATATGGAAAAACCACTGGAGACAGCTTGGATGGGCCTGAGAGTTGGGCTGGTCAGGGCCTTGGGGAGCCACCAGGGTGTGAGACACTGTGAGCCCGGTTGATGGAGTGTCAGATATGGCATCTACCTGCCAGCTTTGTTGTGGGGAGGGCTCAGAAAAGGAAAAATGGCTTCTGCCAGCACTTCTCTCTGGGAGAAAGCTCCCCACCCCCCAGCTCTTGCTCTGATGCTGGACAATTCACTTTCTCCCTGTATACCCCTGATGCCTTTCAATCTGCTGTCCACATGATGGGGTCACTAGTCTGAGTAAGACTGTGTGTGGGCCCTTTAAGAGGAACTGCCTGGGACTCCAGAAGTTCCTGTCTCCCACAGCTTCTATCCCCACTGGTTTTTACAGCCAGAAATTATGGAGACTTTTATCTTCCTGGCACTGGAACCCTGGCCTGGGGGGTCTAGTGTGGGCCTGGGACCCCTCACTCCTGAGACATCCCTCCTGATTTTTATCTGCCACACATAGGTGTGGGACCAGCCTGTTCTGCATCTCTACCTCTCTTCCCAGTCTTGATGTGGTTTCTTCTTTAATTCTATAGTTTTAAGACTTCCATTCAGCTCCATTTCTGATGGTTTCGAGTGATGGTTGTTCTATAATTTAGTTGTAATTTTGATATGGTTGTGTGAGGAGATGAACCATTTTACCTACACCACCATCTCAACCCTGTAAGCTTTTCCGAGTGTTGGGGAAGTTAATCTGTTGTATGTGCTACAATTTATATTTTGTCTTTTTTTAAAATGTTACTTATTTAACCATACAAAAGTTTTAAATTAATATAATTGTGTTAAATCAGTCTTTCCCTTTTTTGGCTCCTAGCTTTGTATTATGGTATAGAAAGGTCTTTTCCACTAAAAGATTGTTAAAACATTCGCTTATGTTTTCATCTAGTACAAATTCTGCTTCCTTTTTTTACATTTAAAATTCTTTGACCTGTCTTGAATTTATTTTGCTATAAGGAGTAACATGCATACCCAGCATCATTTATTGAATAGTCTTTTCCTTACTTATTTGAAATGTCATCATACACTAAATTCTCATATATACATGAATGCGTTCCTGGGAACTCTGTTCTCTACTTTTTATTCTGTTCACTGGCCCGGTATCATACTGTTTAGACATTATCGCTTTATACTGTGTTCAGTCTGGTTGAATGAGAAGAGAAAGTGTCAGGCAGAGAGAGAGGGAGAGAGAGATTATCCCCGTTCATCACTCACTTTTTAATTTTTCTGGCTATTTTTTCCTAATGCTCCAGATGAACTTTGGCATTATTGTTAGATGCATACATACATCGGGAACATTCGTCCTCCATGACAGTGTGGAGAAAAGAGTGTGCAAGGTCCATGGGAGATTGGTCCATGGGAGCCATGCCCAAGCACCCTGCAATTTCACTAGCAAGGGTTGGGAGCGCCTGCAGAACTATGGCAGATGATCTCTGAGAATTTGTGGAGCTGGGAGCTAAGAGGAGGTCCATCTGGGACCTGGGGCTCAGGGCTAACCTGTCTTCTCCCTCATTCCTAGGGTATGAGGGACAGAATTTGGGGAAGATCCTCAAGGATTTAGAGACGAGTAAGGTGGTACATATGGATCGATGGTCTGTGGAGGTGATACCCCAACAAACTGAAGAAAAGAGTGACCCAGTCCCCTTTCAAATCATCAATAACTACTTCTCCATTGGTGTGGTCAGTGGAGTGGGTGTGGGGAAAGGGAGGAAGTGGGGGTTAAGCAGGTACAGGCTGGAAGAGGGCAGGCTGGGAAAGTAGAAATTAAGGGAGCTGTGACACAGGAAAATTTGGGGTGAGGTCCAGTAATGTGAGTTACCAGAAAAGAACATGAGACATACTACTCCCAAATGGGGGACTTAAAGAAAGTTCTGTGCTGAGAGGAGGGAGGCCTCCGGTCTTACATGCCCTGAACTCCCCAGGATGCCTCCATTGCTCACCGATTCCACATGATGCGAGAGAAATATCCTGAGAAGTTCAACAGCAGGTGAGGCAAAGTGGGCGTGGGGGTGGGTATACACAGTGGCAGGGACTAGGTTGTGACCAAGTGTGACCAGAGCACTTAGTTGGGCAGTGACACCTCTAGGAAACCCCTCAACCCAAAGGTTTGAGGGTGGGACTGGAGTCAGGAGCTTGATGCCCTTCCCTGTCACTTAGCTTACCCTTGCCAACTGTGTAACTTGTCCCCTTCCTACTGGGCCTTGTGTTGGGACTGATACAGAATGAAGAACAAGCTGTGGTATTTCGAATTTGCCACATCCGAATCCATCTTCTCAACATGCAAAAAGCTAGAGGAGTCTTTGACAGTTGAGGTGGGTATGATGAAACCTAACCCCATATCCTTGTCAGCTTGTTAGATCTTAGTTTCTCCCTCCACAGGTGCCCTCAAGAACTCCCTGTATTCCTAACCTGAACCTCTGCTTTGACCTCCCAGCTCTCCAATTTTGAGTTCCCAAGTTCTCAAGATATACCAGTCCTTATTTCTCTCCATCCCTCGCAAAACTCAAAATCCTGGCTTTCCCAATCTGTTATTTAGGGGAGGAAGATGTCACATCCTTGATTGTGTCATGAGATATGGATCTCTTTTCTCCTGCCCTCAGATCTGTGGGAAACCGCTGGATCTGAGCGCCCTGTCTCTAGAAGGCATTGCAGTGCTGAACATTCCCAGCACACATGGTGGCTCCAATCTCTGGGGTGACACGAAGAGACCCCATGGAGACATCCATGGGATCAACCAGGCCTTAGGCTCTGCAGCTAAAGTCATCACCGACCCTGACATCCTGAAAACCAGTGTACCAGGTGAGGGGAGCAGCTTTGGAAGCTGAGTGAGCGGGACTGAGTGTGTGACTCTCTTTGGAGCCACCTTGCTTCTGCCAAACGTGTCTCCCTGCTTTCCACCCCCAGACCTAAGCGACAAGCGGCTGGAAGTAGTAGGACTGGAGGGTGCAATTGAGATGGGCCAGATCTATACCAAGCTTAAGAATGCTGGACATCGGCTAGCCAAGTGCTCTGAGATCACCTTTCAGTAAGGAAAACTCTGGCCAGGGACTCCGAGGGAAGGAGCGGGGCGAACGCACCAGGGGCGTGGGAATGGTGGGGAGGGGCTATACTGGAGGGTCCCCCTCCGTACTAAAGGGTCTGAAAGCCAACCTAAGAAACAGAGTTTTGGCATCCAGTTGGTAAAGAAACCTCCACCAATCTGCCTTGGCCTCCCACAGCACCACTAAAACCCTTCCCATGCAAATTGATGGAGAACCCTGGATGCAGACACCCTGTACGGTGAGTATTGCCTGTGCCTGCCAAAAACTGAACCCTCAGGCTCCATGGATCCTAAATCTCTATTCCGTAGCTTCTTTACTTCCTCCTGATGCCTGACGTTACCCGGCATACCATTCCTCTCATATCCTGATTTCTCAGCCCCTGGCCTTCCTACCATGGTTTCCCTAGGACCCCAGAAGCCCACCCTGAACCCCACAGGTCTTCCCCCAAACCTCCACTGCTCCAGCCCCGAGGCACCAGGCTCTGCATCTGAACATGCCCCCTTCCCTTCCAGATCAAGATCACCCACAGGAACCAGATGCCCATGCTCATGGGCCCGCCGCCCCGCTCCTCCAACTTCTTTGGCTTCTTGTGTTGAGGGGGACACCTCAGCCTCCAAGCCAGCCTCGAACACACCCCCCTGGACTGTACTCTCTAGGCTTTGTATACTGCTGCCATACCCTCCTGCCGGCTCAGGGGAGGGCTTCTTTACCCTCACAGTATTTATTGTCCTGCACCACCTCCACTGTTCCCCATGTGCAAGTACACACACGGACACCACAGACACATACAATGAAAGTGCCTCATCTGAATAAAATGACTTTTTCTCCCCATTGGCATATCTGTTAAGTAAGTGGTATACCTCCTTCCTTTATACCTTTACTCTGTGAATGACATAGACTCTCCCAGGAAGCAAGAAAAGAACAGCATCAAGTTCTGAGTATTTATTTCAGGTAATGGTAGCCTCCAAGTGGAGACTGGAGAAAAGATAGGCATTGCTGGCCACCCTGGATAAATCACAGTATCACACGGGAGTGCTCAGACCTGCTGTCCGCTGAGGAGGGGGCTGCTCTCGCCAACGGAGTAAGAGCGGAAGACCTGGGGCAGACGCAGCCAGTGGGTGCTGCCGCGTGGCAGCTGGGGAAGGGAGACAGTAGAGCCATGCTTCATAAGTCTGCGCCTGATATTGGGAGCAGGGGAAAACTGGTTAGCAAGGGACAAGGGCAGCCTGTCGGTGCTTCTCCAAAGGACACACCCATATCCCAGGTTTACTTCGCCTTGATCCTGGCCCCCTCTCCTTCTCAGCAACAGGGTTCATCCTCTCTTATTTCCATGGAAACCTATGTTCATTCCCCTCTCCCTATGAGCTTCCCTGTTTTGAGGACTCCAGGCCTGGGGGTCTGCCCTTTTTGCAACCACCCAACATCCTCTACTCTTTGGTATGGCCAGCAACGACCATCAAATCATCAATTATCCCATTCTTGCTTCAGAACCAGGTGCTTGATCCACGCTATCTCTAATCCTGTCTGGGCAGCTGTTAATTTCCCTACTTTTCACAGGCTCAGAAAGGTTAAGCTACTTCCCCAAGATCCCACCAGCAAGACTGCAGCCCACGCTTGTTTAACTTCCGAGCCTGGGCTCTTTCCTGGACACCACACTTCCTCAAAAGTAGTGATACCTTCTCCCCTTGAGAAGAGTGAGTGGTGGTAATAAGGAATGAGGGAGTACGTGCTGGATCGGGGGGTCCCCACCTGTATATCAGAGACGCAAGCACCACAGCCGTCAACACCAGCAAGATGCCCACGAACAGGGGAGCCTGCCCCAGACCTGCTTCTTGACCTGTGGGTAGAGTCCCAGGCCCTGCTTCAGTGTCTGCTGCCTGCCAGATAGCCTCTGCCCACTCCCTGTCTTCATCCCTGCCCTTGTCCAAGTACCTACCAGGCATGACAAGCTGGGTGCTGACCATTGCCAGGCTGTTGGCATCAGCCAAAGACACATTGAGGCAGTAGGTCCCTGAGCCACCATTCAGGACCTGGTACAGAACCAGCTGGCAGGTTGGGCTGGGGGGCACAGGCTGACACAGCCGCTGGGCCGGGGGCTGGCACCCTGGTGATGATATGTCCATACACGCTTCCTCGGGCAGCCTGGGAGAGGTGTCATCTTATGTCAGGGGGTCTGGGAAGGAACACTAGACACCAGAGAGCAGGTTAACAGTCAACCCAGGAGTTCTCAGGACCACCAGTGGGACACTCACCCGCCTTGACAAGACACAGTCAGCTCAAATGCATCCCCTTCACTGGATGGCACAGCCTGCAGGATCTCAGCACTTTCGATACCCTCTGCAAAGATGCAAGATTTTAAGTCTGGGATTCCTCTACCAGGACTCCCCAAAAGTCCATAGACAGGAAATCCCTAGGCTGCTTCCCCAATCCCATCCCCATGTCTTCAAATGAAAAACCTGGGATTTGGGTATTTTTGCCCAGGTGAGTAACTCCTTCCACAGTATGCTTCCATTTGCAGCCTGAGGCAGCACGCGCCTCCCTCTGCCAGCCCCCACAGTGGGCAAAACTCACGGACAATGTCCAGGGTGAGGGAAAAGGAGCCATATCGGTACAGAACACAATCCAGGGGGACTTGTCTCTTCACCAGGATTAAGGTGGCTGTGTCATCCAGCAGGGGGCTCTGGGAGCCTGGCAGGAGAGGATTGAAGAGGCAACGTCAATAGACAAATGACTTACTTGGAAACAGGGGCCAAGCAGGCATGTTCCCAGGTGGGGTCTGAGCTACTGGATCCAGGCTTGGTATCACACAGGACCTGGGAAATCTCATTTTATAGATAAGGAAATTAAAGCCCTGAAGAAGTGACTGCCCCAGAGTCACACAGATAGGGATGCAATTGTGGTTTTAAATAATCACAAACGTCCTGGCTGGTGTGGCTAGGTGGATTGAGTAGTGGCTAGGTGGATTGAGCGTCAGCCCGTGGGCCTGTGAACCGAAAGGTCGCAGGTTTGAATCCCAGTCAGGGCATGTGCCTGGACTGTGGGCCAGACTCCCTGGTGGGGGGCATGTGAGAGGCAACCAATGGATATATTTCTCACACATTGCTGTTTCTCTCCTCTTTCTTCTTCCCTCCCCTTCTCTCTAAAAGTAAATAAAACCTTTTAAAAGCTAAATTTAAAAAAAATCACAAATGTTTATCAAACCCTACACTGTGTCAGGTCCTGGGCTAGACACTCAATGTGTGCTAACTCCTCTAAGTGTCACTATTTCATTCTTCCCTTTTCAGTGTTCCTACCATAATTCCAGGCTGACTTGCTTTTGGAGGAGAATCCAAGGGTGGGAAATGGTGTGAGAATCTGGAAAAGATTTCTATACATTTACACTCAAACAGATAATGAGATGATAAATATTATATAAATGACCACAGTCTGTTCTCTGGCATGCCCCTCAGGGAACAGCTCTCCTGAAGGATATAGTAGCAACAAGCTCTCTCCCCAGGTCCTAGGCAAACACCCTGACTTCCTGAACCCCACATCTATTCCATGTCATTAAGAGGGACTTGAGGGCTTTAGAACCAGTGAGGGCTCTGACGGGACCCCATTGCTAAGCAAAGGATTGGGTAACATCTCGGGCCAGGGTAAGTCTTTCAGCTCTTAGTAACAAATGCCCCAGCTCAGTCTCATTCACACTGGCCCTCTTACCTGTAATACCTTCTGTAGGCATGGATGGGCTGGCATCTGGACCCTCAGGCTCAGGTGTGGGTACTTCTCCCGCTGTGGTCTCTACCCACTCTGTAGTTGATACTTGTACAACTGTGGTTTCAGAGGGCTCTGCAGTTAACACTTCAGGGGTCGTACCTACAGCCTCTGCAGTTGGCATCTCTACAAGTGTGGTCCCTATTCCCTCTGCAGTTGGCACTTGCACAGGTGTAGTACCTATGACCTCTGTGGTTGGCACCTGCAGAGCTGTGGTTCCGGAGGGCTCTTCAGTTTGCACCTGACCAGGTGTAGTACCTACAACTTCTGCTGTAGGCACTAGCCCAGCTGTGGTGCCAGGGGCCTCTTCAGTTGGCACATACCCATCTGTGGTGCCTGGAACTGGAGAGGAGCCACAGGAGGTGAGAGGAATGGCAGCTTGAAGCACCACCTTGGCAGTGACTGGGCCAGACTCCAGGTAAGTGTGGGTGACCGCAAGCGCCCGAGAGATCAAGGTCCCAGTTCTGTCTCCAAAGTCCCAGGTGTAAGAGAGGTCAGCCCCAGACAAATAGCCACTGGGGTCATGGAGCTGGAGCGCAAACATCAGAGGCTGGTTTCTCAGGAAGTGCTTGTTCCCTCCATCCAAGGCCTGTAGCTGGGACACACTCACGGAGAAGGGCACCTGGTCTGGGATTGGAACCGGGAAAGGTGAGAACCATTCCTGGGCCACAGCTTCTCCTCTCACAGCCACACCCTCCCCCAAGCTGACTGATTGTCTCTTCACTGGCTCCAAGCCCCATATTCTTCTGCCCAGGTTTTCCTGGTTCTGCCCCTTTAAGGTCACACACCATTTCCCCTTTCTCCTTCCAGCCCAGCCAAGCCTCTCCACCTTCTTCTCCTGCCCTGGAATTGGCCTTGCCCCTGCTTAAATCCTTACCAGTAATGGTGAAAGCTGACTGGGAGTGAGCAAGGGGCACGTAGCTCTCAGACTCCCGGCGGCGGTGGTAGACAGTTATTTCCATGGTGTGTGTGCCCAGTGCTGCTCTGTCTGTCCCAATGCTCAGCCCAGACACCGGACCCCCTAGAACTTGCCAGTATTGGCCTGAGGTTTTGGGAAAGTAAAGCAGAGAAGGAGTGGGGGTTACTGGTCAAAGAAGACTGATTAAAGACGACACCAGAGAAGGAAGGTCAGGAGATGTATTTAGGATGGTAATTTTAGAAGGTATTTGGAAGATTGTGATATGGGGGCCATGAAAGGAGTCCTAATGAGTGGTTCCATGGAATAGGACTATAATTGGGGACGGGCTCCCAGAAAGGACTATAATAGAGTTGGAAGGGGCTAGGTGCTATGGAAAAGAAAGGAGCCACAGGGAAAATGGTCAGGGAAACTCACAGAGCTTAAAGGGTGGAACCAAAAGGAAAGATCAGGTAGGAAGAGGTAAATCTAAGTGTAGATGACAGGCCAGAGCAGGAAGTCCCTCACCCCAGGCCTTCCAGATATAAACAAATCTTCTCCTCTGAGACCAAGGGCCAGATGGGCAGGCGCTCCCATCAGGAAAGATGCAGGCGTCATCAGGTTCCTGGGGATACACGGGCTGTCCTCCCCACACCTGGCTCCCTGAAAGGCAGACACAGTCACCTTCAACCCTGTTATTCCTTTCTGTACACCAGAACCCCTAACAGTGGCTCTCAGAGAGAGGCTCTGGGAATACTCCCCAGCTGCAAAGTATATTCCCCTTGGTATAATCCATTTGGGGTGGTAGTAGGAAGAATGGAAGCTACAATTAAAGATTCATATGTATATACTTACGTAGGAAAGAGATTGGAAGGCCATATATCAAAATGTTTAGAGAAATTTGCCCCAGCCAGTGGGATAAAAATAACAGCACCAACTAACATTTATTGAGCCTTTACTATAGGCTAAGGCAGGCCTTGCACTAAATTCTTTATATATTATCACATTTTAGTCCTTACAACAACCTTTCATGGTAGGTATCATCCCATTCTATGGATAAGGGAATGGAAGCACAAAACAAGTAATTTGCCCAGGGTCACATACTAGTAACAAGTTTAAATCTAAGTCCACCCAACTTCTGGATCCACGGGGCCTTCTGTCCCTCATTTGGGGGATTATAATTTTTTTCTTTTTTATTTATTTATGTTTTCTAATGTTTCCACAGTGAATATGCATTTCGAATATATATAATATATATTTTATATATATTATATATTTATATATATATTTTTACATATATGGAATTTGTTTTAAAAAAAAGTAGAAGGGGAAGGGGGCATTCCCTGGGCTCATTAAGGGTACCAGGGAATCTGAGCCCGAGAAATGAGGACCTGGAATAGAGAGGCACTTACCATTGACGTTGGTGTCATTGGCCCAGATGACCTGCCCATTCGGCAGCACCTTTTGGCTTTCGGGGAAGTGCAGGGAGATAGAGAAGGAGGTATTTGCCCCAACCAGCGTAGGCCCGTCATTACTGACCTTCAGGGATACCTGGCCACCTGGAAAGGGCATTTGCATTAGCTGGGACTCCGTGGCTTCCCCTCCCCATATACCTTTCCCTTTCTTCTCTTCCCAAACTACATTCAACCCAGTTCTTGCTCCTTTCCCCACCCCATTCCCATCATGTCCTCCCCAGAATCTGCCAAGTTCTCACCTCTCCAGCAGTCAGCTCCCTGGATGTCTCTCCACTCTGGATACAGCTGCTTGTTCCAGGCTTTAGTTCTGAGCTGCCTTGAGACACCGAGCCAATCCTGGTCTCTGGATCCTGAAAGGAAGGTACCATGAGGGCCCTAGGATCCTCACTCAGTCTCTTCTCAGGTGATAATACTGTCCCATGTCACCCCACTCATTCACACATTCAAAGTGCATTTTAATTTACTGGATACCCACCATGTATCAGGCACTATGCTAGGTACAAAAGACTTAAGAAACAAATAAGACACGACTCTGAAGGGATCCCAGGTAAAGTATAGGAAACAGACATATACATAAATTACTATAATTCAAGGCACTATTTAATATGAACTATAGCAGACATGCATGAAGTGCAACAAAATGACAGGCTAAACAGATTAGTGCCACTCAGGCAGATTAGGAAAGACTTCAATGAGGAGCTGGCCTGTGGAACAAAGCACTCCCACCAGAAGGCCCAGCACGAGTAGATGTGTGCGTGGAGACATGGAAGCACAGGCATGGTAGGGAACTACCAGCAATGTGGCTGATGCACGCTGTGATGGCTGAGGCCAAACAGACGGATTGGGGGCTCCGAGTGCCAGGCGAAGGAGTTTGGCCTTTACCCTCTAGGCAAGGCCACCTCAGAAGATTGTTTGTTTTATTGAGTTATAATTCACATACATAAACATTCAGAATGTTTTGAATATGATCAGCTTTGTGTTTTAGAAGGATCATTGTGGCAAGCAATGAGGAGGATGGATTAGAGGTAGGCAGAGGTTTGGTTTGGGGACAGAGCAGACAAAACTATTGCAACTGACTGAGTGGTCTGAGAAAAGGGATATGGTGGATCACTGTATGCCTCCACCAGACCCAAAAGCTATCAATGTTTGCCACATTTTATTTTTCTATACTTTGTTATTGCTGTTCGGGTTTTTGGTTGTCGTTTTTTATTTTTTTTTAAGTCATTGGGGTGACATTGGTTAATGAAATATAGGGTTCAGGTGTACGGTTTCATAATACATCATCTGTATATTGTATTGTGTGTTCGCCACCCCAGGTCAAGTCTCCTGTTTGTTTTTAGCTAGTTTTTAAAAGCTAATCCCAGACATCTTGATATTTTAACCTAACGAATTCAGTATTTGTTTTTAAAAATGAATATTTTATTGAATAAGCATTATTTCTCACTAGACAAAATTATCAAACCCAGTCCATATATAATTTCATGAATATTTAAAAATAGCTTCTTACGATATAAAAAAAAAATCAGGATCCAAAAAGTAAACACAGTCTTTCAAGAGCCTCTGGTAGACAAGTATGAACAGAATGTTTCCAAAATACACTAAAGAACATAGTAAAAGAAAAAGATTTAAAACAGCTGTATGAATGAGGAAAATCAGATCAAGAAGAATTTCCCGAAGTCTGGGAAAGCAGGGATCTAGGGCAAGAAAGAGGAAACTGGGATATGATTTGCGTATTTCCGCACAGCAGAAACTATCCTCACTCCATTTCTAATTTGTACTGGAAACCTAGTTAATTCTGCTGGGGGAGGGTCTGGAATCATTTCATTGAGTATCCTATCACTAGAGCAAGAGAATCATAAGATGCCCCATTCTTTCTTCACTTCCAATCCTCCCTCCTCAGAGCAGCACGGGACATTCCAGACCCTCTCTCCACCCTCACCCCCACCCACTTCTCCTGTCACGAGGCCCCAATCCCCCAGAGCCCTTTCATGTGATGCTCAGCTGAGACCCCTCTGCCTGTCTCTTCCAGCCCCAGGACAAAAGCCTGGGCTGTGTTCACCCATCCCCACCCCAAAGAAGGGAGGTAGTGCCTCCTTGCCCTTTTTATCTAGTACCATATTCTCTTACTCCTCACTTTAAAGACCCTATCCCAAGTGCCTGAGACATCGTCTAAAGGAGCCTCCCACCCATTTCTCCCCTACGGAGCCCTTGGAGCCCCTGCTCCAGCTCACTGCCCAGGGGGCCTCAGAATTAAGGCCAGGAAGACCCACCATCCTCTCGCCCTTCCAAGCAGATGGGATATTTCTCAGGCTCAGTCCCAAATCTCCATGTGGGGAGGGAGTTCAGGTGCCCGTGTCCTCACTAAATCAAGTGGGTGGGAGAAGTCTCAAGTGTTGCTGGCATCTCCCATTAGGGGGAAAAGAACCAGAGCAGGTGGGCAAACCCAAAGGCACACCTATTCATATCCACACGCCCCACACTCACCTTCTGTGGTCCCTACAGCCAGAAGAGCACCCATCACAGCTACATGGAGAAAGCATTTTTTCGGCCCCAGATCCATCCTGTCTTCCTTCCAGCAACCAAAAGCGCTGGATGGGCAAGGACAAGCCCCTATATAAGAAAGGGGTGCTCATTTGCATAGTCCTTCCTCCTCTCCCTCCAGGGGAGGGCTGGGAGAGACAGCGGAACCAGAGAAACACAGAACTGACTGGGGATCCTGGTCGCTGGATACTGACTGGGTCATTCTCATCTTGACTGAAAAAAATTGACTTAAGCTACATAACACGTACCCGACACACACAAGTAATTCAATATGGGAGAGAAAATCAATCTGTTGTTTGAGTCAAACCAGGGACCTCTCAAAATGACAGAAACAGAGACCCAGCCGCCAAAAACAGACAATATCAGGGTAGGCTGAGAGACTGAGGCAACGACTCCTCCGAAGCCCAGGAAACCTTTACAATGAGATTCCCAGCTTCCTGCTTTTCAAAGGAGGCCCCCTAGGGCAGGTGGAATTTAATCTCAGATCGATATACACTTTCCCTAAGGGATGTGAAGACGGCGAGATCAGGAAATCCCTACAAATTTAGGATACAGGTGGGAAATTCGAACCCAAATCAGGTGTTTGGAAAGAGGTGTTCAGACTCCCTACTCAGGCAGAAACCTGTCTTAATGCCCCAGAACCAAACTTGCGCGGGGCCGCGTCAATTGCTGCGAGGGAAGCGGGGTTCGCCCCTCCCGCTCTGACGTTGACCAATAGAAAGGACTGGGGGCGGAGTCGGGGAAACGCGGGAAGGAGAGGCGGGGCCTCTGGTGGTGGCAGGGAGCTGCGGGGGGAGGCGGTAACATTGTTTCAAGTTGGACAAATTGACAAGAGCGAGAGGATAAGACTGCATTCCATCCGGACCTGAGGCCGCGGCGCTGGGCCTGTTTCCCCCTCCTCCGACCCCGAGAACCGGGGCCCGCTTTCTGCAGGGTTCCCAGGCGCCCCCCTCCAGGGCCGGCTGACCCGACTCGCTAGCGCTTCATGGAGAACTTCCAAAAAGTGGAAAAGATCGGAGAGGGCACGTACGGAGTTGTGTACAAAGCCAAAAACAAGCTGACCGGAGAAGTGGTGGCGCTTAAAAAAATCCGCCTGGACACGTGAGTGGCCTCTGTACCGGGACTCCTACCTTGGGAGCTCCTTGAGTGCCCCCCACCCCCACCCTAACAGGCGGGTAGCCGTCCAGGGACCGGAAGGTAGCAGGGAGGGACTTCTTTTGAAGTGGAGAAGTGGGTTGGAGGACTGTAGAGGGTTTCCCTCATTATAGGGTAGGGTCGAATGCGTGGGAAACTTGCTCCCCAAAGCCGGGCGATGCCCCGAAATGGGCAGTCAGGAAGAGGGAGGGGGCCTCTGAGATGGGGTCCAATGCTCCTCGTGGAGGTGGGTTTTGTGGGAACTGGTGAGGAGCACCTTTCTGAATAAACAGCTCTCCTCCCTGCCCCAGCCCCACCCTCACCTTAGAATTCTCTCCCTCTTTCAAAAGAATGGCAGTTGAACCTCACTGGCCCCTCTAGGAGGCTGGGTGCTGCTACTCCCATTTTTTTTTTCCTGTTACCTTCTCTTCCTCTTCACCAGGAAGCCTTACTTAACTACTTTGGGGAAAAAACAATGACCTTAATATGTCCAAAAACCACTCTCTGTCCACCCGTGAATGTACTCCTATGGCGCCCTTATCTTCGTTCACTTTCCTAGGGGATGCTGGGGTGGTGTCTCATTGTGGGGAAAAGAATGACTGGACTGGGGAAAAAGGAATATTCGTAATCACATTCCCATCTCTGTTTTCCCAATCTCTCCAAGTGAGACAGAGGGTGTACCCAGTACTGCCATTCGAGAGATTTCTCTGCTTAAGGAGCTTAACCACCCTAATATTGTCAAGTAAGTATGTATCTGGAAGATGGTTGACAGTAAAGGAGGATGCCTTCTGTCTGTGTAGTCGGGCCATTTCTCTCCCTCACCTCCATTCCTGGACCTCCCTTCCCTAGGCTGCTGGATGTCATCCACACAGAAAACAAACTCTACTTGGTTTTTGAATTTCTACACCAAGATCTCAAGAAATTCATGGATGCCTCTGCTCTTACTGGCATTCCTCTTCCCCTCATCAAGGTAATCCTTCTCAACTCTTCTCCAACATTTTCATGTCTTGAGTGGGGGACTGAAGGCAGGCAAATCAGACTGGGTTATGATTTGTGATCTTGGTTTCCTTCCCAGCCCTCATCCCCCTTCACAGACACACATACACCCCCCCCTTTCTTTTGTGGCTCTTTCACTGCTCATTATGCTTATTAACCCTAGGGCTGGACAGAAGAATCAAAGAAGTTGAAACTCTAGTGAGTCAACATAACAGCTCAGGTAGAAGGTCAGATGAAACTCAGATAAATGGGACTCCAGGGCACTTGGTACATTCCTACAAAAAAGCCCTTTTACCTGTTTGGTGGGAGAAATAGCCAGTGAATCTCTATTGTCAGTTTTAGGGCTTCGTTGTTTACTCCCCAAGCGACTTTCCATTTATCAACAAATGTTTATTCAATACAAATTTATTGAACATCTTCAATGTGCTAGCATAGAATATGGAAAAGAGATACAAAACTGAGTAAGACCTGGATCCTATCCTCACTGGGCTGATAGTCCAACAAGAGAAACAGCTTGTACACTTGTAATTATAATCTAACATAGTAAAGTAGAGCTTTGGAGGCGATAAACACTGTCTTCTCTCTCTCCATTGTCAGAGCTACCTGTTCCAGCTGCTCCAGGGCCTAGCTTTCTGCCATTCTCATCGGGTCCTGCACCGAGACCTAAAACCTCAGAATCTGCTTATCAACGCAGAGGGGGCCATCAAGCTAGCAGACTTTGGACTAGCCAGAGCCTTTGGAGTTCCTGTTCGTACTTACACCCATGAGGTC
Organism: Mormoops blainvillei; assembly: GCA_004026545.1. Lineage (NCBI taxonomy): Eukaryota > Metazoa > Chordata > Mammalia > Chiroptera > Mormoopidae > Mormoops > Mormoops blainvillei. The sequence continues at coordinate 21,093 of PVJD01009587.1, forward strand.
AGTCCCTCTCTGCATTTCTTCTCTGAACTTCCTAGGAGGTGTTAACAAGGATATTCACAAAGTTACTAAAAGTATTTGGACAGCAGTTTTTCTCTTACTAGATGGAGAGCATTTCTGACACCTCGAGAGGTCTCAGAGTATGTACAGAATTCATATTGCAGGGCTAACTGGGCTTTGATAGCTACCAAGCCAGGAAAGACATAATGACCTTTGGGAAAAAAATTAATGACTTTAATATGTCCAAAAGCCACTCTTCATTAAAATTATGACCACTTGTCTCAACTTTTCCATGAAGGTCACAAGTTGGGGGTTCAGAAAATAAGGTTCCAGAGTCATGGGCTAGGCTCATTCTGGGCTAAGAAGTTGTATGTAGTCATTTTATTTAGGGGAAGTCAGAGGGAAGGGAAGGGAAGGGAAGGGTGGAGGGAAAGAACCTGCTTGTTAAGAGGCAGAGAGTAGTGTTGGGGAGCTGAGATGTGGGAATCTCCATGCGCCATACACCACCTCTCTGCCTTCCTACTTTTGTCCCCAGGTGGTGACCTTATGGTACCGAGCACCTGAAATCCTTCTGGGCTGCAAATACTACTCCACAGCTGTGGACATCTGGAGCCTGGGCTGCATCTTTGCTGAGATGGTACAGAGGCATGCCTGAGTTCCACCCAGCCCACTCCTCCCCACATTTAAGAACAGCCGAACTGTTTCTTGGCTCAGACCCATGGCCCTTCTATTGTCACAGGGTTCTTTCTCTACAGCAGCACCTACGGGGGTGGTGGGGAAAGGACAGGACTATTGTCCCTGATGTCACCCACAGTGTTAGGTTATTCTCAAATAGGCTTAGCATCCTTGTACATCTCTTATCCCCAAACTGAGCTAAATCTTTTCTGTGGCTGCTTTAGCTTTAGTCTGCATAGATTTGGTAGAGTGAGTTCCATTTAGTGCTTCATTTGGCCCGGAGACCTTATTGTAGGTTGTGAGGAATGCAGTGAAGCCACCCGCATACAGCTTCTCCACATCGTTTACTTAAACTGCAGACTTAGATCATGTCTCTGCCCAACCTCTGGCTCTTCAGACTGAAGGATCCCTGAGGCCCAGCCTTATTTATATGTGAAATCTCATCCCCTTTAATATACAATGGAGTGGGCTGAGTTTTTAAATCAAATCAGCAATGTTTTATGGTCCTCTATCTGGGTTGTAACTGGGGGCTTGGAGACCATTAGCCTATATATATAAAATGTGCATTTATCCCCCAGTGCATTACCTTACAATTGCCCATATTCCTCTCTCAATTCATCAAAAAATATTTGTTAAGCACCTAGTGTGTACCCAGCACCATGCTAAGTGCTGTGGGGAACACAGAAGAAATGGAAGACACAGTCTCTGCCCGCTGTGCTCCTATCTAGAAGTGGCTGCATCACAAGGAGGGGGGATGACCGCAGTGTCTACCCCACACCCCGTGAGTGGCTTGGGATCCCTTTGCTACATGTCAGTGGCACCCCAGACATTCACCCCCTCCCAGCCCCACCCAGCCTTGGGGATCTGCAAAGCCATGGTTGGGGGAAGGAAGGAGGGGGCGAGGAGACAGATGAAGGGACTTCATTGTCTCAGGCTCTGTGTGACTGACCCCATGAAAGGCCCTGGGGAGGGATCATGGGGCCCTACTGACCTTCCACTGCCTGTGGGAACCTCCATTGTATAGGGGGCAGTTTTGACTGACGTCAATGCGGGTCTTGGCCTTTCCTCTTTCCCATTTTCAGGTGACTCGCCGGGCCCTATTCCCTGGTGATTCTGAGATTGACCAACTCTTCCGGATCTTTCGGACTCTGGGGACCCCAGATGAGGTGGTTTGGCCAGGAGTTACTTCTATGCCTGATTATAAGCCAAGTTTCCCCAAGTGGGCCCGGCAAGATTTTAGCAAAGTTGTGCCTCCCCTGGATGAAGATGGAAGGAGCTTGTTATCGGTGAGAGTGCGGGGTGGGCTCCCCTTTTCCCTCATTGACTACCCTAGGCAGGGCTTTTCCTGGATGACAGAAGGATAAGACCCTGGACTTTAGGTCTCAGTGTTTCCCTTGCTCCTGCTTCTGTCTGCCTGTTGGCATACCAGCTGAACAGACAGATATAGGGTGGAGGGAAATGGGAAGTCTGCCTTGGGTAAAATGAATTCTGGTTTCCCGATTTCTTGGAATATTTACTTGTTGCCCATTTAGTCCACTATCACATCATTCAAGTCATTATACATCTCTCCCTCCAGCAAATGCTGCACTACGACCCCAACAAGCGGATTTCAGCAAAGGCAGCCCTGACTCACCCTTTCTTCCAGGATGTGACCAAGCCAGTACCCCACCTTCGACTCTGAGGTCCTTCCCCAAGCCCCCAGTCTCACCCTCTCCTCCAGTGGGTACCCCACTGTCTTGCCTGGCTGCCTTAACACTCACTCACCTTCCCCTCTTAGCCAGCCAACTCTGGGGATAAAAGGGCATGGAAGGGAAAAAAATGAAAGCAAGCTTCAGTATTAGATGCACTTAAGTCAGCCTCTACCACGCCTCCACTTAGTCATTGCTGAGGAGGACTGGTATTAACAAACAAACAAACAAAAAAACTGACTCTTTCCCCTCCCCCCACATAGGATTTGCCATTCCAATGCCTGAAAGCCTCACCATTATTATTTCCTGTGTTTGGGATGACAGAGGCCCCAAACCTCCTGCTGCCACTGTTTGTTAAACCAGCTGATAGCAGGGGGAGCATATTGGAATTTTGAAAGCCAAGCAAAACAAAAACATAAAGAGGAGCCTGATTTAAAGAATTAGGTTACAGAAAAATAGATCCAACCAGTTTATACCCTAGTTTTAGTGTTTGATCTCACCTAACAGTCTGGGAGTCTCAAGACTCCCAGCCTCTGCAACCCTGCTGGGGATGCAGTAGAAATGATCGCCCCCAATGCTCTCGTCTCTCTCTCCTATAGGCAAGGGGTGCCTGCGAGGCTCTGGGACAGGGATTGTGCTTCACTGTGGTCTTGTGGGGCAAGTAAAGATGTTTGAATTTTTCTCTAAGATCCTTAGTTCTTCAGCTGCCTGGGCACATCTTCCTCTGAAGGCAACCCCCTTGGGAGTGGAAGTAAGGTTTAGACATAATTTTGAGAAGGCTGACACTTTTTTAGGGCTGTGACTGAGTGGGAGCATGGAGGGAGAAATATTCCTTTAAAAGAAGAATGAACAATTATATTTATATTTCAGGTTATAGTAGTTTTTTAGTGGGAGTGGGTGGATTTGTTGTCATGCGCACCTTGAGGTTTTCTAATGCAAATGTTTAAAAAAAAGTATTGTTTTTCGTTTTATGATTGTCTCCTTTCTCCCACCTCTTGTCCTTGAGTGTTTTTGCTATTAACGTTATTTGTAATTTAGTTTATAATTCATTAAAAAAAAAGTTCCTAGTTTTATAGTTTATCTTTCCTCCTTTACTTTTGTCTACTTATTTACTGAAAGAATGGTGTGAGGGAATATGAATGTGTGTATATGATAATTGGTTTCACACCCCCACTTTTCCTAATCTCTCTGTGCAGGGCTACCCACCCCACCCCATTTTTATTTCTGTGATGAAACTGGGATAGTGTGGAAGGTGGGCAAAATGGGAATTACTGCCCTATTTTACATCTACACAAACTGAAGCCTTTGCATTTCCTACTTTCCCCACAAACCTCCATCTAACCCCCAACACACACATATGCCACATACACATACACTTGAGGAGGTATTTCCGGAATTTCAGTGTTAGGAAGGGCTTGAGAGCAGCAATGTGGTTGGAAGTGGGCTCCATGGAATTTGCTTCGACACTGCAAGCTCGTCATTTTTCCTTTTTGTTGCCTATCACAAACAACAAAGTTTTCTAAAGATACTTTATTCACCTTTATAATACGATTCATAATATTGTCAATTGTCTATATGAAAGATTATTATGAAGGTAAAGCCTCTCCAAGCGACCGGTTCTTGGGAGTTGCCATTGCCTCACCCCATTAAAAAAATCTCAGACCGCCCGCGGGCCACGCCAAAAATCACCTGTTCTCTGGAGGAAGAACCGACGTCAGGGCTACTTAAATTCCCAGGCTCCGGGTCCCTAAGAGAGGTTATTTCCCTTTACGCCCGCGAACTACTCTTAGAGGGAGGGGAGCTAGAGTCTGCCCCGGCCAAATTCGGGGGGGGAGGGGCGAAGGTCAGTAGCAGCCTTCCTAAGGCTTCCTTCAACCCCGCCTTGCCTGCCATTCAAGTCCTGAATTTTCGCAGTACTGGTTAAAGTTCCGCTTTGACCCGCCTCCGTCACTCACCTGATTAGATGTTTATGAGTCAAAAGGCGGGGTCATGAGATATCGAGAGTTTATTGGTTGGTATGTACGCCTGTCAACAGTGTACCGCCCCCTGTCTCGAGGAGCTCTCTCGTCAATGGCTTCTCACTTCGTCCATCTTCAAGGGTTCCCTCTTCTTATTGGCCTGGGGACACGCCTGTCCGGTCCCTGGCTCGCCCTCGTTGGTGACAGCACGGAAAAAGGCCCGCCTTTTTCCAGAGGATTGGCGGAGCCCCGCTCCCAGAGCCCACCCTTGATGGTAGGCGTAATTGTGCCATTGGCCGGGGTCCCCGCCCCAGGGCGAGGAGGAGGAGGAGGAGGGGCAGGAGGGTTTGGTTGAGCTGCGGCTGTTTGTCTGTTCGACACAGGCTTGGGCCCGACGGGGGAGACGGAGCCCCAGGTACTGAGCTGATGGAGCCCAGAGGGCAGGGGCGGAGGCGCCTAGGAAAGGAGAGCAGCATGACCTGAGAGCAGAGGCGGGCTTGGGCCTCAGCGATGGGGTTAGAGAGGTCCACTAGAGAGGGGAGAAGGGGGCCGGTCCCCGGCAGGCCTAATGGGGGCGCTGAGGAGGGGGCCAGACGGGCTGGGAGCCCGAAGTTGGTGAGGCCGATCTCTGCCGGCGGCAGGGCTGCGGGCCGGCGCGCGAGGCCCAGGTCTTGTGTACGGGCAGGGGCAGGCCTCATTGAGCAGCGCTGAGAGGGAGGAGCTGGGGGAAAGGGCCGGGGAAGCTGGTGAGGTAAGCCCATTTGCCGGGAGGTGAGGAGGGGTCAGCCCCGACGCCTGGGACCCGAGGATAACCGGGGCTGGTGCTCTGGAGATGTCTCATTGGTAGGGCCCCAGAAGAGTTCTTAGTTGGGTTAGAGGCTTTTTTTTTTTTTCCCAGGGAAAGTGATTATTATAAAAATAACTAGGATGTCCCAGAGTTGAGCCGAAAGGATTTGAGTTCAGTGAGGCAACTGAAGAAAGCTTTCCTAATCTAGAAGGGTAAGGTAATGGAGTAAATGGAAGCAAGGCCTGGTATCAGTTATGGGAGCTTCTGGGAATGCTCAAGGGTGGGCTAAAGGCTCTGCGGCTTGGGAGGCCCCTCTCTTTTGTTCCCATTAAGTGTTGAGATGTGGTAACTTGAAGTTTTTGGTACTCCCAGGGTAGCCAGTGAAGACAAACGTAATTTTTTTCCTGTGGCTGTTGGCTGTTCCAGACTCAACCCTTACACTTTCCCTTGGATTCATCTGGAGAGTGCAGCCAGTTTCTCCTTACCAGTCTCAGCTGGTTTAGGGTGCAATCCTGTGCAAGAGCTAAGAAGTTGGATTTTGGGGGTGTTTGTTTTCTCACTTAATAATGTGGTCTGTAGTGGGTACTATATCTCTGACCTAGAAGAGGGAAATCAGTGATCTCATCTGCCTTGGAAAGGGGCGAAGGGATTCCCCAGCCACCAAGAGACCTTCCAACCATAATTGGTGAAACTTTGTAGACTTAGACTTGGGTATTTCCCAGGCAGGTAATGATGAGGTGGAACCAAGCCTGGAAATGTGATTATCATTGAGGAAGGGATTTGGGGAAGAGAAATTCCATTCCACAAAGTTGGCATCACCAGTTCTTTGTTTACTTCTTCAGGAAACAATAAGGCACTTGGGGAAAGGGGTGAGTAGGGAAAAGGAAGATGGATTACTAAGGCACGGGAGTCCCCTCCTTCCATATATTTTTAATGGTCTCCTGACCTCCTTAGTCTGCCATAGTTTGGAGCTCATTGGATTTTCCCTTATTACTCTTCCACCTTTTCCCTTTTATACCAATATATTTTATAACTACATTTCTTCTTAATGTCAAAAGTAATACATACATATCTTTAAACATTCAAGCTGTACAGAAGAGTAAAAACTGTAAATCCTCCCACACATACCTCACTCATTATATTTCATCCAGAAAGGTCAGAGATAAGAGACAGCAGGTCAGACTAATCTTGCGTTTTGCTTCGGGGGATGTGCCACCAAGGGCAATTCTGTTTTCATGTTCCCACCAAACTCTTACTCTCTCAATCTTTTCACAGTTTTCCCTTCTGGGATGATAACTGTGTTATTTATTGTGCTCCCTTCATGGTTCATTTTGTTTTGCTTCTGTCAATTTCAGAAAAGCAAAGAGCTGTACTCTGGGTTATCCCTCAGCTTCTCAAAACACACCCCAGTTGTGCACTGGATACCCTAGAAAATGCTCACAATGGATGGCCAAAACTTATGGGCGGGAGAAAAAAAACATTAAGAACAATCATTGTGTTTGGGGGAACTATTGGCATCCCTGCTAACATGAGAAGTTCGAGACCTCTTCTGGTTCATGGTCTCTGTGTTTTTACATTATGTGACTGTCCCTTCATTATCCCAAAAGAAGATGATGGTTCTCTGAAAGGTCTCTTGTATTTACCTTTCTGTGAGAAGCTCCAGAGTTTCCCTGGATGTGAAACTGGTTGTCCTTTAAACCTCAGTGCAGCTGGGACATTTCATACTACCTCCTTATTGAATTTGTCCTTACTGGTTTTGGAAGCTCTCTAATATGCCCAGGCTTTGTACACAAATCTCAATTGTTATCCCCCCAGGAGCTTTTATTTTCTCTCCTGCAAAACCAGTCCTAGAGAAAATTGTAGGAGAGAGAGAGAGAGAGTGTGTGTGTGTGTGTGTGTGTGTGAGAGAGAGAGAGAGAGAGAGAGAGAATCCTCTCTAAACTTTGTCAATTTTTTACATCCGGTGATATCCTGTCCCTTTCTCTCTCTCTTTCTTTCTTTCTTTTTTTTTTTTTTTTTTTTTTTTTTTTTTTTTTTTTTTTTTTTTTTTTTTTGTCTTTTCTGCATTCCCCTTAATCAAGGCTTGCCTTTAAGAAATGATCTGGAATTGCTTCATATTAAGGGGTAAATAACAAGTAGTCACTTAAAGTATTCTCTTTACCAAGGGTTTTTGTTTCATAAGAAGGAGCTAAGGAGTGGAATTATCAATTTAGAATTTCAGACATAAACCTTGCATTACAAAAATTTACTTGGAGAGGAGACCTTTCCCATTGCCCTTGAAGCCATACTTTGTATCTTCTAACTCTTACTTTGCGCGGGAGTAAGCACTGCTCTTCCATAGTTAGCTTGTTTGTGCTCATGGGTAAGAATTTGACTTCTGAGGAGGCAGAGGGCAGGTGATGCGGGTACACCCCTCCTATTCCTAAGGAGTTTCTGATTGGAAAGTAACCAAAGTGTAAGACAATGAACTTGAGGAAATGAAACAACCCTCCAGGAGAAAGGATACCTTAAAACCCTATTCAATACACTTCCACTTCCCAAGAAATGTTTCAGGAAAGATTTAGTCATTGACTGAACAGTAACTAAACTGAGTAAAGAGCCACCCAGGTGAGCAAATTATGTGCAGATTTATGAGCCAGGTTGTAGCTTCTGTTTAAGGACTATGGCTGCCTTTTCACAGTGTCCTTAAGCTCTCTGGTGGTATGAATTTTTTTTTTTTAATTTGTGTGTCTCTAGTTGAAGAATTAATAGAGATAATGACCCAAAGTTTACTGAACATTAACAACAACGGTAAATTCAGGGAACTTTGTGTTTACCCACAGTTGCTTCAGTGTCCAGGTGGGAGGCCCACATATTGGGTGTGATTAGGCCATTTGAGGCATAGTTAACGGGTGACAGGAAAAGCAGTTAGCCCATATGAGTTGCAACAGTACCTTGTGGGCTGGGTCCCAAGGGGGCCTCCATCCAAGGGAGATCACGAAGAGGCTAGGGAGAGAACTGGTTCTCAGAGGCTGACTAAAAACATTCCTAAATGGAACCAAGTAAGAAGCTATCCAGATGGCACAGAAAGGGCAGAGTAGATGGAGGAAGTCAGGAGGATTGCTTTGTCCTTAATTAATTCAGGGAGCATTCAGTGGGCGCCTACTAGGGACCAGGTATTGTGCTCTGCTCTGGAGATTTAAGATGACAACAAATAGTCACACTCTTTGAGAAGCTCCTAGTTTTAAAACTCATATGATAAAATAAATATTGTGATAGTAATACAGTCTTAATACCATGGGACCCCAGAGGAAGCAGTAATAAATACAGCTGGGGTGAGAGGGTAATTAATTATGCAATTTCTTAGGGAAGGTGACATTTGAGGTTGGCCTTAAAAGATACATTAGGAGTTTGTAGGAAGACAAGGTGTGGAAGGGCATACCAATCTTTCCTAGGTCAATAATAAGGAGTTTGCACTACCATGCTGATAAGAGATAAGTATGCTTTCTGCCTCTTAGGGAAATAGAAGAGAGAGAGTGGGGGAAGTGAAAGGACTCTCATTTAAGCCAGTGACTCATTGGTTAACATTGGATCAACACAGTGAAAGAGCTGAGCCAAATAGTGGAACTCTCAGTTCAAGATTTTGGTAATTTAGGATCTAAACAAAGTTTTCAAATTGAAGGTATTTACTGGCTTCTGTCCTATCTTCCCTACTCAGTAATCTCTCCCATTAATCCCAAGGCCCATTGAATCCTGCAAAAGTTACCACTTCTTTCCCTATTGCCTGCCATTAAATTGCTTCTTTCAACTGTCCTGGCAGGGGTTGGTCAAGACCTAGAAAGGCATAATAATGAGTGAGTCCTTTTGTCAGAAGGATATGGGACTGGATCCCAGTTCCCAGGGAAGGCCTACATCTTCCTAACTTTTTAGTCCCAAAGGAAGTACTTATCTAAACTGAATAGAGGCAGAAACTCTATCCAATCTAAGCTCTTGTTCCTGTCCCGGTGCCCTCTTCAGAGTTCGGTGTCTGTTGCGTCCTTAAGAGGTATAGTGGTATAATAGTAGCAAGAAAGAGTACCTGACTAGGAGCATTTGTTAGAGAAGGAGATTTGCTACTAAGCAGCTGTGTAACAGCTGATAGCTATCAGTATGGTAACACCAGGCAAGGTGATTAATTTTATGTGCCTTGGTTTCCTCACCTGTAAAATACAGAGACAGGATTAGATGACCTTTAGATTGCCTCTTAACATGGCAAACTGACCTTATAGGGCTGACATTTGGTAGTGGGCTACACTCCAGTGGCTGTGTACTTGAAACTCGGTCTCTATTGTTAGGTGATAGGCTTCTGGAGGCTGCATATGTTGTAGGCATAGAGACACAAAGCTACCTAGTAGAAGGGGGCCAAAAGAGCAGAGTCGGTCTCTAGCTGGGATCAACAGACAGAGAAACCCTTCCTATTCATACTTTCCTTCCCTGCTGGTAGAGCTTCCCACCTAAAGAACTTGGCCCTTCTCCCTGACCAATGCGCTCAGTGGGTTGGGCACCATCTTACAAGGTGAAAGGTCACTGGTTTGATTCCCAGTCAGGGCACATGCCTGGGTTTCGGGTTCGATCCCCGGCTGGGGCATGTACAAGAGGCAACTGATTAATGTTTCTCTCTTGCATGAATGTTTCTCCCACTTTCTTTCTCCTTCCCTTCCCCTCTCTAAGATAAATAAATTAATTAAAAAAAAAAGAACTTGCCCCTTCATCCTCACCCCCCTCCCCAGTAGGCTGATGCCATAGTCAAGCCTCAATCCTTCCTAGTTAATGGACATTTGATCAGTCATTCCTGTGCAGCTGCACCTTTTTTTTTTTTAATCCTCACCTGAGGATATGTCTATTGATTTGAGAGGGAAACATTGATTGGTTGCCTCCCTTACATGCCTGACCATTGATTGAACCCACAGCCTAGGTATGTGCCCTACCAGGCATCAGACCTTTTGGTGCATGAAAGGATGCTCCAACTAACTGAACCACCCGACCAGAGCATGGAGCTGCACTTCTAAGGGAAGTTAAATCTGGTTTCTTCTCTTCTGAACTGAAAGAGTTGAAAGAATAACCTCTTTACCTTCCCCATTCTTTTTTTTTCCCTAAAGATTTTCTTTATTTACTTTTAGAGAAAGGGGAAGGGAGGGAGAAAGAGGGAGAGAAACATCAATGTGTGAGAGAAACATGGATCGGTTGCCTCTTACACACCCCCAACTAGGGACCTAGCCCGCAACCCAGGCATGTGCCCTGACTGGAAATTGAACTGGCAACCCCTTGGTTCACACAGACAGGCGTTCAGTCCACTGAGCCACACCAGCCAGGGCAACTTCCCTTTCTTCTTTGCCTCAGGATTGGAGGTAATAGTCATCATACTACTTGAGTGGCTGATTTTATGGTTTATTCCTGCCTTTGAATAGATCATTTGCCCACTGTCAGCTCTTAGTAAAATATCACCTCCAGAACAATGGAGAAGTCAGTTGAATCTTACATGTATTATTTCATTTCTGTACCCCTGATTTTTTGAAGGTCCAGCTAATTGAATGAAAAACATGATACCTGCCCTGGCTCATGTGGCTCAGTGGATTGAGTGCTGGCCTGTGAACCAAAAGTGTTGCAAGTTGATTCCCAGTCAGGCATGTGCCTGGGTTGTGGGCTGGGTCCCCAGTAGGGGGTGTGCAAGAGGCAGCCACACATTGATGTTTTTCTTCCTCCTTTCCCCTCTCTGGAAATATATAAATAAAATCTTTAAAAAAACCCCAGCATTATACCCTTATAAATAATGTTGGGATTAAAGATCAAGGCACAGTGATGGGCAGCCCATCAATTACTCTGAGCAGGAAAGTAGGACATATTGAGGGTGACACATTGGGGTGAGTGGCAATTTTTTTTTTTTTAATTTTAGAGGGAGAGGAAGGGAGAGAGAAACATCGATTTCTTGTTCTACTTAATGCAGTCATTGGTTTATTTTTTTTTTCTTTAAGATTAAAAAAAATTATTTTTAGACAGAGGGAAAGGGAAGGAAAAAGAGAGGGAGAATTATATCAATGTGTGGTTGCCTCTTGTGTGCCCCTACTGGGGACCTGGCCCACAATCCAGGCATGTGCCCTGAGAGGGAATCGAACTCATGACCCTTTGGTTCGCAGGCTGGTACTCAATCCACTGAGCCACACCATCCAGGGCCATTGGTTGATTCTTATGTGTGCCTTGATGGGGGCTAGAACCTGCAACCTTGGCATATCAGACTAATGCTCTAACCAGCTGAGCTACCTGGCCGGGGTGAGAGGTAGCCTTTTATAACCCAGTAGTAACCAATCTGATAATCCAAGTTTGCTTAGCAGCAAGAAATTTTGCTGATTGTGTGTCAGGGCTGTGGTCTAAGTTACTGTCTATGTGCATTAGTGACCAGGGCTTTGCAACCTGAATGTGTCTTTGTTACCTATCTTCACACTTCCCCAACTCCCTACTGTTTTCCCAGGCCTAGTGTGATGTGCCTGCTCATGAGAATTCAGTCTACTGTAATTCTTGTTTTCATTTTGTAGAGTAGTAACATTAAGGCTTAGTGTTCCACCCTTTAGAGTACATGTTTGAAATAGATTAAAAAGGAATAAGTTAAAGAATCTAATGACTTTTCCTGTTTTTTTAAAATTTTAAAAATTTATTGATTTTAGAGAGAGAAGCAGTCAGTTTGCTGCTGCACCTACTTATTCATTCATTGGTTGATTCCTGTATGTGCCCTGACTGAAGATCAAACCTGCATCATGGCTTATCAGGACAAAGCTCTAACCAACTGAGCTACTTGGCCAGGGCTCCTATTGTTTGAAAGTGTAGTGTATGTTCTGTCACTCACCTAAATGAAGCTTGATCAGTTTATCATCTATAGTTATTTATTTTTTTCTTCTTTTTTGTTTTATATAGTTATTTCCCTATTATGTCATGTTTTCAGTTTTTAAAAATTTTTTTATTTTACTGATTTAAGAGAGCAAGATATAAAGATCAATTTGTTCTACTTAGTTTTAAAGTGTAGAGTTTTATGATGGCCCATCCTCTTTTCCTATGAAACAATGTATATGAAGCACACAGATGTTTTTAAAAATGATTCATCCTCTAGATGCTATGTTTTTTAAAAATAAGTCATCCTGACAGATGCTGAGAAATCCTAAGAGAAACAAATTTCCTAAATTTACCCAGAACTTTGGAATTGAATTCAAATTCTACTCTTTGCCACTGTCAAACTCCTCCCCACTCCCACCACCACCACCACCACCAATTCACTCTATAGATAAGGAAGCTGGGGCTTAGAAAGGCAAAAATGGGTGAGTAACCTAAGAACACAGTGAGGCAACTGGGAAAGCAGGGAATAAAAATCAGGCTTGCTTAATGACAAAAGCCCTTACACTACACAGGACAGCCTCTAGTTCTGCTTCCTGTTTGCCTAATTACTCTGTAGCTTTATTAGCAAGTTCGGAGAATCCTCTCACCCCTGGAAAGCTGTACTCAGCCTTCATCTTAATTTCATCTAGGAGTGAAATTAACTATGGCCTATAGGCTGGCCAGAGACTAGACTTCCTCCCATACCCTACTAACCCATCTTTCAATTTCAGGCCTCTAAAGCAGTGTTTTTAAAACTTTTTGATCACAACTAACATTTTTTTAAAAGCATTTTGCATACATACACAAGTGATATTTTCACAACGTAATTCTACGCTTACTATTTGCTATATACTTGATTTTTTTTTCTTTTAAATATACTGCTTATGATCTACCAAGTGATTTCAGGGTCACTATTGGCTTATAGCCACAGTTTGAGAAACACTACTCTAAAGGTCTGATCATGAAAACAGCTAAAGAGCTGTTTAAGAACTGTTTAATATTTGTTAAGAAGCTAATTAATACTGATTATTGCAGTACTGGTTCCCAGAATTTTGGACTTCATGGACCAATAAATTTAAATTTGGGGGTTTTATTTTTCCAAATAATTATATTTAGAAAATTTACTACTACCTGTCACCATTATTTTTTTTAAGCATTAAAAAAACCAAACTCTTGTTTAGAAAACTATTTTTAAAAATGTGTTTCCTGTAAAAAAAGAAAAAGAATTAAGTAGCTGTGACTGGTGTGGCTCAGTAGATTGAGTGCTGGCCTGCGAACCAAGGGGTCACTGGTTTGGTTCCCAGTCAGGGCACATGCCTGGGTTGCAGACCAGGTCCCCAGTAGGGGGCGCACGAGGGGCAACCATACATTGATGTTTCTGTCCCTCTTTCTCCCCCTTCCCCTCTCTAAAAATAAGTAAATTCTTGTTTTAAAAAAAGAATTAAGTAGAATGATAAAAATCTGAACTTTCTTTTTTTTTCCTGGCAAAGCAAACTTTATTGTGTCCCTGAGGTTAGGGCTCTTCCCTCCAGGTCCTGCTCAACCCAGAGAGTTGGGGTGGGGGGAAAAATCTGAATTCTTCGTATGCCAGTCTCCTCAGAGGTAACCACTGTTAACAGGTAGGTGTATATCTTTCCATACCTTTTCCTATGTAGAATTTTCTTTTTTACAGAAACAGAATCCAGGATGTGTTTTAGCCTACAACTTTTTTTTTTAAGATTTTATTTATTTTTTAGAGAGAGGGGAGAGGAGGGAGAAAGAGAGGGAGAGAAATGTTGATGTGTGAGAGAAACATCAATCGGTTGCACGCCACCAATCAGGCCTGGCCGGGGACCTGGCCCTCAACCCAGGCATGTGCCCTGAGTGGGAATCAAACCGGCGACCTTTCGGTTCACACGCTGGCACTCAACCACCAGAGCCACACCAGCCAGGGCTAGTCTACAGCATTTTTTTTCTTTAACTTCACAAGAGATCTGAGAAGTTTTTCCATTTTATTATTTTCCATTATATTAATCATATATATGATATATCCATATGTATGATATGAGAGAAAGTTGATTCTAAGAAATTAGAAATCTTGTTATAAAGAACACTCTAAGTTGAATAAATTTAGCTTTACAGAAAACTTGCTATATCGTCTTTATTTTTATTATTTCATCATAGACCAGTGAAAACTTCATCACAAAGTGGCACATGTGGATCTGCATTCTTAGGACTCACTGGCCTAGGGTACTGTAGAATACACAGTAGGATCAGAGTAATTTGTTCCATTCTTCTGTCTTACTCTAGTATACTTTTCTGTGTTCTCACTTCTCTGCCAACTTTCTCTTTTCACTTTCTTTTTTTCTATCTCTTTTATATCATGACTGCTTTTTAGGAATATATTGTCAACTAATACTGAATTATACCTTAGTATATTAAATTGATCTTGTCTGTGAATTAGGGCCACTCATTAGCAATACCTATCTTATTTATTAGCAGTATGCTAAATAAATTTTCCCTTAATCCTCATAGCCACTCTATGAGGTAGGTATTTTTTCTGCTTTATAAAAGTGAAAGTTAAGGCTTGGGCAGAAAAATTTTCTTGTTGTCATATTAATGATTAGTAGCATAGTAGCCATTCGAGCACTTCAGGTCAAACACATTAAGTTCTTTATATACCTATGTTGTCTCACTTAATCCTCGCAGCAACCTTATGAAGTAGGCCCTCCTAAGGCTATTATCCATTTTACAGATGAGAAAAGGAATATATAAATAAGATTTAGTAAGTGGCCCAAAGTTTGACAAGTAGTAAGCAGAACTGTAAAATAGACCCAGTGAATTGAACAGCACAGCCTTTGTCCCTCTACACTGCCTCCTGTATGATTTTTCTGTGTCTACTATCTTTACTGTCTCTCCTGTCTTTACTAGGATTGCAAAAAATCTTAACCCTGATTTGGCTCCAAAACAACTTGCTGTATGACAAAATGTTTCCCCACAGATGCCAGAGCATCATGTTTGTGGAGCCACTAGAGTCAACCTTGGAGAAGTGAAAAAACTAATTTGAACAAGCAAAGTACAGCCCAAGCAATGCTTAGGGTTTAGAGAGGCTTTGCATTCTCTGATCATACTAACTCTTCTTTGAATGTCAGTTCCTTTCTCCTCAGGGTCAGGATGATGAAATATTCAGGTTTGGATGATTAGGCTTCCAAAGTCAAGTCCCAGCTTCTCTCTTTCTCTTTCTTGCTCTCTGCCTCCCCCGGCATCATCCCCTGGAGATTCCTGCATTTATTTAGAAGGTATACCTTCTTTCTCCGCCTCTCATTTGGAGGGCTACAGCTGTTGGGCCAGTTTACTGTGGAGGGTAATCTAATCCCTAAGCACCAGGAAGACAGCTGCAAGTTGAGAGCAGGTCAGGCCTACTAACTCTTAGACTTCAGAGGCTGTTTCAGACGTGGAGAGGCAGCAGAAGTAAAAAGAAAGAGTTGATACCAAATGCAGTCTGTTGATTGTGCTTCTCTGCTCACCTTTTAGCAGAAGTGAGGAAGGATAGATTTTCTGGCAGTTAGGTTAGATTTTTCAGAAATGTCAAGAAGGCTAGTCATATGTGGAGGATACAGAACCAGAAGATACCCCTCTGATGTCAGGAGGGGCGACATCCCACATCCCTAGAAGGAATCACTTATTTTGAAAACTAGGAAAAAAGTGCAGTGGGAGGAAGAAAAAGGAGAGCCCCAGAAAACCAAGGAGGTACTGAGGATCTAGGTACTTTAGAGTTTCAGGCCAACTAAAAGTTCTTTGAAGACATGGTGGGCGATTAATGGGAGGAATAAAGACTTCTCACAGTCTTCAGTCTCCCTTGGCAGTTGGAGATTATGTGGTAGGACAAACTCTACTTCAGATGCACTTCTTATTTCATTGTTCCCCACTCTTAACACTGAGTGTCAGCTACCTGGTTATACTCAGTGATGTAACCCTTTAATGGTGAATGATTATAAGATCATAGGAGCAAAGAAATGAGGTGATTCTAGCCTTTGTCTAAAGAGTGATTGTAGCTGTAATGGCCCTGTGTTTAATTTTACCCGCTTTTTTTCTTGCAGGACTGTTGAAGCCTGGACGTCCCCTCCCCTCCCCCCTTCCCCCTTTGCCGCTTTGTGGCACCCCCCTCCCTCCATCCTTTCCCACTCTGAAAATCTAGCCATGACTAGCAGAAGCACAGCCAGGCCCAATGGGCAGCCCCAGGCCAGCAAAATATGCCAGTTCAAATTGGTCCTGCTGGGTGAATCTGCAGTGGGGAAGTCTAGCCTGGTATTACGTTTTGTCAAAGGGCAGTTCCATGAGTACCAGGAGAGCACCATTGGAGGTGAGTATCTCAAGGGAAGGAGAGATTCGATGCTTAGTAAGGCTTTTGAAGGGGGACCTCTTAGCCCCCTGGAATGGAAATGCTTTATAAAACAGAAAAAAACTACCATAATGCCAAAAAGTAGATATATATTCATCCTCTTGCTTCCTAGAAGGAAATATGAAAGACTGACCTTTGTGCACCAGTAAAATCACTAATTTTTTATGTCTTCCTCCTCCTACTCTCATCTTAATCCCAGTGAAGTTCAGTTGTCATCTTGAGCAGAGTTGGTTTGGAGCCGTGATTTGTAATCAAAGATGCACATCAGAATCACCCGGGGAGCATTTTCATCCTATGCATGCTTGACCCTACCCTAGATCTGCTAATTCATATTAGCAGAGGCGGCAGAAGTGTAGGCATGTATGTATGTGCATTCTGGTGCACATATCTGATAAAACAGGCTGGAACTAAATACAAAAGATAAAGGTCTTTTGTATCTGCCTTTCCCTCCTTTGCTACCTTCTCCCTGCCATTACCCCCAAATAGGGCACTGATTCAAAAGGATCTTTATGAGAACTCCCATGTTACTACTTCCCCGCTTGTACTAGTCACCTTGGAAAGGTGGTGTCCTTGGGCTAACAGAAGATTATATGAAAAAGTAATAGTCAAGTTACACGAATGGTGGGACCTCCCATCAAGCTTTAAAATCTTATAAAGTTCTTGATGTGAATTTTATCTGAACCTTATTATCTCTTTTATTATCTCTTACTCTTCTATTTTGGTTAGAAGAGAAATGACTGTGGTGTAAAAGCCAGTTCTTTCTGTCCCTCATAGTTTATGAATGTGTGCCCATTCATTAGCTAGAGAAACTTCAGGCTGGAAAGATTTAGCCAAGAGCAATCTTAATCCTGGTTCCAGGACCTTTTATAAAGAAGAAAACACTAAAGCCCTGGCTGGTGTAGCTCAGTGGATTGAGCATTGGCCTCTGAACCAAGGGTTGCTGGTTCGATTCCCCAGTCAGAGCACATGCCTGGGTTGCGGACCAGGTCCCCAGTAGGGGACGCTCAAGAGGCAACCACACATTGATGTTTCTCTCCCTCTCTCCCTCCCCTCCCCTCTGTCTAAAAATAAAAATAAGTAAAATCTCTTTTAAAAAGAGAGGAAAACTAAACCTTTTCCTGTCACTGAATGGCCCAGGTTGTGACTAGCCTCAGACTAAGAGTAGAAATATTTTGAGGGGGCGTGGGATGTTCCCATTCATTCTCTCAAAACTGTTTCTCCATTCTCTCTCCATAGCGGCCTTCCTCACCCAGTCTGTTTGCCTAGATGACACAACAGTCAAGTTTGAGATCTGGGACACAGCAGGGCAGGAGCGATACCATAGCTTGGCCCCCATGTACTACAGAGGTGCCCAAGCTGCAATTGTGGTTTATGACATTACTAATCAGGTAAGTGGGCTGAGAAGATTATCCTTGCTGTTATTTATAGGAATTAAATTAGGTGGGGGAGAGAAAACAAGTTCTCAAAAGAGCAAAATTATGCTTCCAAGTGCTGAGAAGACAGGTAATGGTCAGAGATGGGTGGTTTCAGTGAGGGAAGACCACCTAGAACAGGTGAGTTTTGAAACTGGATTTTTAAGGTGATGGACCTGGATTGGTAGTCATTCCACCCCACCCATTTTCTTCCTCATGTTTTCCTAGGAAACCTTCGCCCGAGCGAAGACATGGGTAAAGGAACTACAGCGACAGGCCAGTCCTAGCATTGTTATAGCCCTGGCGGGGAACAAAGCTGACCTGGCCAACAAGCGCATGGTGGAGTATGAAGTAAGATGGGTCATAGAGTCCCTTTCTAATGCACTCCGTCTGTGCTTGGGACCTTTTTTGTCCAAGCTTGCCCTCTCTGGAAACCTCATCTGAGGACATTCATCACTTCATTCCCCAGTTCTGCACCGCGTTAAAAACAGCAACACTGTGACCCTAATGACAGCCAGGAGATTTTAGAGGAGTCAGAAGAAAATTCCAGAGCAGAGGGGTGGGTATGGGAGTACCAGCTGTGGGGGTACCAGTGGGAAAACAGGAAGGAGGGATCAATTAAACTTGAGGTAAGGGACTATTCAAGAGCCAGAACCCAAAAGTTCCCAACCAACTTACCTTATCTCCCATAATTAAGGTTCTTCATATCTGTTTCTTGCATAAAGTCATCTAGACCATGGGTTATCCTTGAGGTACTTGTCACCAAAATATGGGTCCAGGGCCACCTGACTCAGAGGTATAGTTCAACTGAGGGAACCTAGAATATTGCCTCGCTCTGGTGCTCCATGGGAGTGGAAGAACTGTGCTTGTTCCTAACCTACATTCTGAGCACCGCTATACCCTACCACTTGCAGGAGGCCCAAGCGTATGCGGATGACAACAGCTTATTGTTTATGGAGACCTCAGCCAAGACAGCCATGAACGTCAACGATCTCTTCCTGGCAATAGGTAAGGTCAGAGCAGCCTGAGTCTTCCTGTCTTTTTCCTCTTACCTTCTGGCAAGATCCCTAACCCAAGTCCTAAGGATACATGGAAGTGTCTCCTCTTGTGAAAACTTTGGGTATGGAAATACCTTAACTTTCCATTGTGACCACCGTCTCCTTTAACTACAGCTTGAGTGCCCTCGTACTTAGTGTAGTTTACAAACAGTGAAACCTCCCCTCTTCAGAACATTCTTTCAGTGTCTCATTTTCTCCTTTCCCATTATATCTCCCCCACCCAATAGTCTTTTGGGGGGGATAAATTAAAATCTGCCATACTTTGTTCCCTTCTGTTTTTTTGCCTCTAGCTAAGAAGTTGCCAAAGAGTGAACCCCAGAACCTGGGGGGTGCAGCAGGCCGAAGCCGAGGTGTGGATCTCCACGAGCAGTCCCAGCAGAACAAGAGCCAGTGTTGTAGCAACTGAGGGGCAGCTAGCAGCAAACAAGTACGGAGCTAGCACGAGAGCTAAAAAATAACCTCCATTCCCACCCCTCAGCACACAGCCCCTACGGTAACAGCACACTGAGCCCTGGCTCCCAAGGGCTGCCTCCTGACAGCTCCGTCATGGCACTTTTTAACGCTTCAGCAACCAACACCAGGCAGCTGTTGCCACTGACCTCCTACCCCTACTCTGGGACTTGGGGGTCAGATCTCCCAGGACTTACCTTCCAAAACAAACTTTCTTCACTTTGTATTATAGGTGCAAGACAGTGACCTACTTATCTTTCCTCCTCCCCATTTTTTCAGAAAACATTTTTTTTGTCTCCTGCCCCTTCTGCTTTTGGTCAACCCCTGTTCTTGATCCCCTTTTCCTCCTCTCCCCAGGATGGAGAAGGTGGTGAACCCAGAAACTGAGGAAGGAGGTTTCCAGTTCAGTCACATTAAGGGCCCTGGGGGAGAGTAAGGCTCAGAGCAGAAGGGAGCAAGGAAATTTCCTTTTTTGGTTTTATTTGGTTGGAGTTTCTCATTTGAAAACACTGCAGTTTCCATGAGTTAGCCTGTGGAAGGTGTTTCTAGGTAGAGTGAGAATGGGAAGGCAAGCTCTCAGGTACCAGGTGAGAATCGTGTTGTTAGCTAACTGGGCAGAGGAGGAGGTGGAGATGCAGTGTCATCTATGGCTCTTGAACTCTTCCAAGGCCTAGTTTCCCCTCACTCAGTCTCTTAGGTAGCTTCTTCCCCATGGCGGGGGAGACACCGGACCCCAGAGTCCTCCAAAGAATCTTCACTGGTTGCCTGCATCTTTGGCTCTGCTGTGATCTAATTGGAGGAGGGACCAGTTCCTGATATCCATCCTCTGATTTATACATATGCATTTTTTTTCTCTCTGGCCTTTAAATGGCCTCAGGCCCAGCCACTATATCCCCCTGCAGTTTGCACTTTAATTGATGGTAGTTCAGTTGGGATACTTGTTTTATGGGGATTTTGATTGATTTACCTGCCCTCTCACTTTTTTAATTAAATGGAATCCAAGTTGTATATGAGGTTTTGGGAGGGACTGTAGAGAACAGTACCAGTGGCAGCTACTCAAGCCCAATCTCCACTGCTAGCTTCCTCCAACTCTTGATTCTTAACCTATATTCTTGCCAGCCTAGCTCTTGGATATAGGTTTGCCTTTCCTAAGGAATTAACTGAAGCAACTGGAGAGTGGTCTCAGGATAGCACAGGCCATGGAAGGAGGTAAAGAGGAGCAAGGCAAGAGGGAGGAGTTTTCTCTCCTTTCCCAGGGTTCATGTTCAGTTTGATCCACCCGTTACCATGTGTTTTCTACTTCCCTGTAAATAGGTATGATCTTTATTCCTACTGTACAGTCTTTTCTGTCCGCCCTCCCATCAGGCCTTATTTCTTTTCTCCTTTGTTAGCATCTTCAGTTTAGTCCTTCTGTGCTTATCCCCATACTCATCCCCCATGCAACCGGTGGTTTAATTCAAATACCACTAGGGGCTAGTACCACAGAGGCCTACTGGTGGCCCCCTTATAACATCTGTTCCTGTGGACAGAGAACGACTGGCACTGAAGGTCCCCTCACAACTGTCTCACATCACCAGAAGATGTCGGTCCTTTCTAAATCTCTAGCCTCTCTTCACATCCTTCATCAGGTATTTTAGGACATCTTTGGAAAGCTATCAAGGCAGGAGAGAATTCTAAACTCCTTGTTCAGTCTAGAGTTTTGGGACAATTGGGGGAAGTAATATAGGAAGGGCCTCAGTGACTTAGGATTGGAACCTTTCTGTCCTTTTGGCTTGCAGACTTCCTTCTGTCCCAGAGCAGCTGAGAAGTCCATGAGGCTGAGATTCTGAAGGACCCAGCTCAAGTTCTTCCACTTAGGCCTCAATTCCCTTCCTTTTCCAGGGGCAGCCTTATTTCCTGTGGCCCTGAAACACATATATTTTTGCCTTCCTTTCCCAGCACCCCACTACGCCCCCAAGAGTACCCAGTGCATCCTTACAAGTGGAAGAACTAGGATGGCTCTCTTAAGTCTCTTAGAAATGAAGTTCTCTCTCTGTGCAGCTTTCCCCGTGGAGCAGGAGTGAGAATGTTTCATTACCTTGGGTCTGGGAAGCCATTTATCCAGGCTTCTTCTCCTCTGTCCCGCCCCCTTTAGGATTGGCCTTCACTTCTGGGCCCATCTGCTGCCTTCCTTCTACATCCTACCAGCTCTCTGCTTTCCTTTGAGCTCTGTTGGGCTCGGGAATCTTTCTTTTTATTTCCCAGCTCTTCATTTTTTTTCTTTTGATCAGTTTTTTTTGGGGGGGGTTCCCTATTTTTTCTTCTGAGAAAGCATTTGCCTTTTTCCCCCCTTCTTCCTCTTCCAACATAACAATCGTGGTAACAGAATGCGACTGCTGATTTACCGATGTATTTAATGTAAGTAAAAAAGGAAAAAAAAAAGAAAAGTGTATTGGAGTGTTACTTCTTTTTTTTTTTTTTACTTTGATACTAGGAATTTGGAAGAAATGGCACTCAGTGTTTTATTGAATCAGAAACACATCTTCTCCTGCATCAGTTTTTGTTGTTGTTTTTTAACCCTCACCTGAGAACATTTTTTCATTGCTTTTTTTTTTTTTTTTTTTTTTGTAGTGAGAGAGGAAGGGAGAGGGGGAGAGAGAGAGAAACATTGATTGCCTCCATAAGTGCCCCGACCAGGGATCAAACCAAGAACCTCAGTGTGTGTTCTGACCAGGGATTGAAATTGCAACCTTTTGGATTATGGGATGATGCTCCAACCAACTAAGCCACACCAGCCAGGTGCCTTCATCTTGGTGCTTCCTAATTACCTCTAATCTTTTCTTGAATAGTGAAATAACTCAATTTGGAAAATTAGCCTCTTTATTGAGAGGCTAATCACTCCTATTCCCAAATTACTAAAGAGCTCATCAAATCTGACCATAGCTCATTTTTTAGGTCCTCTTAACAGAATATATGTATGGGGGTGGAGGGCTGTCTATGGACCTTTGGGCAGACAGTTGATGAGATCGGAGAGAGAGGTGGAATTTGTGCCTCCTTCGAAGTATTATGCAAAAATTTATGTGCATTTCTGTAATCCTTTGCCTTATTAGTAATCTCAGAGTGGACCATGACCTAAAGAAGATTAAAAAAAAAAAAAATCACTGAACTAGTGTTTTTGACTGATCACAGGGCTTTTACCTGCCCCCCGCCCAGGAAAATTTCTCCTGGATCTATCTTTTTTTCCTACTGTATATGAAGCCCTTTAGTCTATCACAGTCTAAGTGGACTTGGGTGGGGGAGAATGATACATAGAAAAGATTAGGCATGGTTGCAGAAAGAGTTTTAAATTCCAAAGAATCTGAAAGACAGAAAAAAGAACTGGTACCAAACAGACCCAGCATTCCTATCCTGTCTCTGCCGACTCACCAGCTGTGGGCTTCATCAGTTACTTAGCTGCTCTCTGAAAATTAAGTGGAGGTTTAAAGGATAGTTATGTGCAGCATGTGTTTGGCACACAAGGAAGTGATAACTTTTTAGGGAGAAATAGCTACCCCGTTGGCTTCAGATGGTCCCTAACTGACTACTTTGTATCCTTGGGCCGAGCCTGCTTTTTAAAACTGGTAAGATGGGTCTTGCACCAGGTGTCTGCAATGATTTAATTGTACACAGTTGGGTTGAAAATCCATTTCTAAAAACTTTAGAACCAAAATCACCTATTCAGAGTCATTTCCCCTTTCTGTACATTTCTTACTACTCTTCCATGACTCCCATGACTCCTTGATTCCTGGCAAAATCTCTACTTCCGGAGAGCAGAAAGGGAGGGGAAATGGTCTTCCAAAATTAAAAGATGAAAACCTTAACTTAAAGTAAGGTTGTAGCTCAACCTTCTGTTCCCTAGAGGGCAGTGTAGATATATTTGCCCCAGGTTCACAGCTGGCCTGTGACAAGTTTTTAGTCCTGCACCAAATGGTAAAAGGGTACTAGCGAATGATTTTTATTAGTGTCCTTTGCTCTGAGATTATGAGCGATTATAATCTTCCTTATTTGGGGTTTTCTGTGTCGTCCCTCTTGTTAAACGATGATTTTTTAAAATTGACAACTACTCAGCCTTGGCTGGCGTGGTTCAGTGGATTGAGCACCAGCCTGCAAACCGAAAGGTTGCCGGTTTGATTTCCAGGCAGAGCACATGCCTGGGTTGTGGGACGGGTCCCCAGTTAGAGGCATGCCAGGGGCAACCAGTTGATGTTTCTCGGGCACATGGATGTGTCCCTCTCTTTCTCCTTCCCTTCCCCTCTAAAAAAATAAAATGGATGTTTAAAAATTGGCTTACTAATCAAAATAAAAAAGATGGCTATTCAGTGTTGTTGGTTCTATGATTTGGGGAGAAATTCGACTAGTCCAAGGAATCTCAAAGTCTTTGAACCACTATTTAGGCTTTGTTTCTCCTCTTTCTTGTGAAAGTGAATTGATCACTTGACCTTGTGCTCTCTAAAAGACAAACAGCAGTTGTAGCTGCAGCATAGATGTTTGTCGAAAACAGGGTAGAGGCGAGCCTCACCACCCGGAGAAGGCTGGCTGGATTCCAAGGCCTCTTCCAGTGAATGCACCTTGAGCCTCAGCTGTAGGGACAGGGTGGGGACATCTCAAACACTCCCACTTTTAAGCCCAATCTTTGGAGTCCTCGTCACTTTCCACTGCCCGGGTTCCGACATCGGTGAGGGTGCCATTCCTTGTCTGGTGGGGGTAAAAAAAAAAAAAACAAAAAAAAAACTCTAGTTTCAAGCCCTGGGGATGCCCCGCCTACACCGGACTCCAGGAGGCGGGCACAGCAGTTAGGAGGCAGCTGCAGCCCGCCAATGGCTGTGGGCGAGCAGAAGAACGAGAAGGATCCTTTAATCCCAACACAGCGTCACAGCGCTGGCCCTGCCCCTTTGCCAGCAGTCTCCGAGCGGCTGACCGGTCCATCTTGCGCACGTCAAACACGGTAAGGGGGCTGGGGCCGGGAGAGGGAAAAGCAGGGGGAAGGGCTGGTGACCCAGGCAACGGCGGGGTCCTCCGCACCCAGGGATTCTTCAAACCCCGAGGACAACAAAACTGCCAGTACCCACCTCCACTCCCGCTGTCCAAGTGCTCCTTCTGGGACGTGGGGTGTTACTACAAGAAACTTGTGCCAGCTCTGGGTAGTGGCATGGGGCCAGTTGCTTGTACCCTGGTGCTGGACATATCCTTCTACCTAAAGTGCCCCTGACGAGTGGCATATGTTATTCAGCAGAAGGCTACCGCTTCCAAAACCTGGGACACTGAACTGAGTTCACCTGCAGGTTAGCCCTACGTGCACCGCTCCAGTCTGGGCTACTGGGATTGAGGGGGAAGGAGAGGCCCCCAGCCCAGGAGTAAAGTGCAGAATCTGCTCCTACTCCTTTCTCCCTCGCAGTTTCTCTGCCTGCCCCCCTCTTTGGCATCTCATCAGCAACTGGGACTCTTCTTACCCCTACCCACTTGGGCCTCCTGGGGTCAGTGATCTGTTCTGTGCCCTCTGTGAGGAAGAGACTACTGCAAGGCAGAGAGCAGAAAAATTACCTTCTTCCTTCTCTAACCCATCCCCCGAGAGCCAGGCCATTAACTCCTCGATTTGCTGAACTCCCTGGATGGCATAAACAAGGTAGAGATGGAGTCCTGGTGTTGGGTTCCAGGGTTTTTTTTTTAGGGTGGGTGGAGAGAGGAGAAGACTGAAAGGCCTTCAAAGATAATGTTATTACTTATTTACTGGTTACAGTGTTGTGTGAGGTACGTCTCATTTCATAGATGAGGAAGCAAGTTCAGAGCGGCTTCGCTGTGTTGCCCAGCGAACAGGGCTGATTAACGGCAGGGCCAGTTTCCCAAACCCAAAGCGGGGTTTTGTTTTGTTTTTTAAAGACTATTTATTTTCTGAGAGAGGGGAAGGGAGGGAGAAAGAGAGGGAAACATCAATGTGTGGTTGCCTCTCGAGTACCCCCTTCTGGAGACCTGGCCCACAACCCAGGTATGTGCCCTGACTAGGGAATCGAACCGGCGACCCTTTGGTTTGCAGGCAAGCACTCAATCCACTGAGCCACACCAGAGCCAGAGTTTTGCTGCCTTTTTTTTTTTTTTTTTGTAAGTTATTTTTACGGAGAGAGGAAGGGAGAGAGAAAAAGACAGGGAGAGAAACATCAATGTGTGGTTGCCTCTCAAGCACCCTCTACTGGCGACCTGGTCCACAGCCCAGGCCTGTGCTGTGACTGGGAATCAAACTGGCGACTCTTTGGTTCGCAGGCTGGCACTCAACCCACTGAGTCACACTAGCCTGGCACAAACCCAAAGCAGTTTGACTCCAGAATCTGAGCTCCTTCACCCCATTAGGCTGCCATCATCTTTTTCACCTTTTTATCCCTGTTTAAAAGTCAGTCTGCCCTTCAGTTGTCTCCTGAGTTCAGAAATAAATTCTGCCATTTTAGACCCAAAAGTAGAGTAGAGGATGTGAGATGGGTGATTCTAGAAGACTCCCGTTTCTCCCCTCTCCCTGCCCCCATTCCCTTTCATCTTGTCAGCACAGTCTGTCTCTGAAGTGCTCCAGTTTTTCTCTAAGGGCTCGTTTGGACTCCCATTCCTGCCCTTTGGCCTCATTACCACAGAAAATCTCCATTTGAACTCTTCTGTGTCTTCCCCCCACCTATTCCCTCACACTGCTCTAATATCATTGCCTCCCAGGAACTCCTCTCTTAATCCCAGAATCTTCATCCTGCCGGTCTCCCACAATGCTGCTGCTGCACAGAGCTGTGGTCCTGGGCCTCAGACAGGCCTGCAGGTAGGCCACCCCATCGTAGTGTTCTAGCCCATATGTCCCACTCCCAGTATCTTTATAATATCTTATCTGCCAGATAAGATAGTTGAGATATTGGCCAGGAAGGAAAGAACAAGCTAGATCCCACTTGTCCCACCTATCCCTAGAGAAACTAAGTTCTAGCTGAATGAACCAATGGCCAACCAGGGAGAGAGAAACCCAGGCCTTCACTGCTCAGATGTGTGCTCCTAAAAAGACCTCTTTCTCTTCCAGACTCGAATGTACCCACTCAAGGCTCTGCATTCAGGCCTGCTCTACAAACGATTCATTTCAGCCCCAGTGTCGCAGCCTTGCTTTCTCTAGAGACAACTCCAGCACCAGGAGATGGAGAGTCATGGGGACCCTGTTAGGCCTTGGGGCAGTGTTGGCCTATCATGACCACCGTTGCAGGGTAAGTGGGAAAGGAGGAGACCGCACTGTCAGAACACAGAGGTCCTAGTGAGCTCCGCAGGTAAGCCAGGCTGTTACCACTGTCTTCACACACAGTAGAGATGAAATCTGCTACCTCCATTTCCCAGGGGCCATGCCTTTGTGCGTTGGCTCAGGGTAAGCTACAGGGATTTCTTCCTAATATTCTGTTTCCTTTCGCCTCGCCCCTGCCCTGCCTGCAGGCTGCTCAGGAGTCACCACGCACGTACACGAGGGAGGAAGTAAAATCCCACAGCAGCCCTGAGACCAGGATCTGGGTGACTCTGGGATCTGAGGTTTTTGATGTCACAGAATTTGTGGACCTACACCCAGGGGGGCCATCAAAGCTGATGCTGGCAGCCGGAGGTCCTCTAGAGCCCTTCTGGGCTCTCTACGCCGTTCACAACCAGTCCCACGTACGTGAGATACTAGCTCAGTACAAGATCGGGGAGCTGAGCCCTGAAGACAAGGCGCCCTCCATCTTGAAGACTTCTGACCCTTACGCTGATGATCCTATACGTCACCCAGCTCTGAAGGTCAACAGCCAGCGCCCCTTTAATGCAGAGCCTCCCCCTGAGCTGCTGACAGAAAACTACATCACACCCAATCCTATCTTCTTCACCCGAAACCATCTGCCTGTACCTAACCTGGACCCAAACACCTATCGCCTGCATATTGTAGGACCACCTGGGGGTCAGGCACTGTCCCTGTCCCTGGATGACTTGTACCAGTTCCCCAAGCATGAGATCACAGCCACTCTACAGTGTGCTGGCAACCGGCGCTCTGAGATGAATCAGATAAAAGAAGTAAGAGGTCTCGAGTGGAGGACAGGGGCCATTAGTACTGCACGCTGGGCTGGGGCACGACTATGCGATGTGTTAGCCAAGGCGGGTCACCAACTCTGTGATACTGAGGCCCATGTCTGCTTTGAGGGACTGGACTCAGACCCCACAGGAACTGCCTATGGAGCATCCATCCCTCTGGCTCGGGCCATGGACCCTGAAGCTGAGGTCCTATTGGCATATGAGATGAATGGACAGCCTCTGCCTCGTGACCATGGCTTTCCTGTGCGGGTGGTAGTTCCTGGCGTGGTGGGTGCCCGCCATGTCAAATGGCTGGGCAAAGTGAGTGTGGAACCAGAGGAAAGTTACAGCCACTGGCAGCGGCGAGATTACAAAGGCTTCTCTCCATCTGTGGACTGGGACTCTGTAGATTTTGACTCAGCTCCATCTATTCAGGAACTTCCTGTCCAGTCAGCCATCACAGAGCCCAAGGATGGGGAGACAGTAGGGTCAGGAGAGGTGACTGTCAAAGGCTATGCATGGAGTGGCGGTGGAAGGGCTGTGATCAGGGTGGATGTGTCTCTGGATGGCGGCCTAACCTGGCAGGTGGCTGAGCTGGGTGGGGAGAAACAGCGCCCCGGAAAGGCCTGGGCCTGGAAGCTATGGCAGCTTCAAGCCACTGTGCCACCTGGGAAAAAGGAATTGAAAATTGTTTGTAAGGCTGTAGATGACAGCTACAATGTGCAGCCAGACACCGTGGCCCCAATCTGGAACCTGCGAGGTGTGCTCAGTAATGCCTGGCACCGTGTCCATGTCCATGTTGCCCCATGAGAAGGTGAAATGTAACTGTCGACTCCCCAGAACCACCTTTTCAACGCCTTTCCACACCCATCCTTTAGCCTCATTTCCACAGAAAAACCTTTCCCTCCATTTCTCCACTCCTTGGATCAGAAACTTGTACTATGCCTCCCTAAGCCACACGTGGGTACACAGTGCACTTTTCTACCCAGGCAAAACCCTCCTTTGATACTGCTACATATTTCTAGCCACTGACCCTGTGCTAGGAGGTGAGAGCTGTTGGAGAAAGGGCCTAAAACTGAGAGAAGTATTTCTGGAAACAAGCATTATTTTCTCTTCCTACTTCACCTCCACTTCTGATGTTTATCACCACTGAGGCCTTATTTTGGATTCTCTTGGATTCTTCAGAGAATGGGGATATATATAAGGAAAGTAGGTATGTGACATTCTATTGCCTCTCCAGGTTGCCAGGGGTATGAGTAGTGCAACCCTCTCCCTTTATAGTTAAACTTTTCTAAATATATCAATAAAGCATTTGTTTAAGACTACAACACTAAAAAAAGATTTTGATTTTTGGGACCTCTTGAGACTGAGGAACGAGTATGCGGAAGGAGGAAGGTGCATTGATATTGGGATGTGTAGTGAGACAGATAATCCCAAATAAAAGATGGAGGAAATGGAGAAAGGAAACAGGTGCAGGGAAGTCAAGAAGTGGGGCTTCCTTCTCTGAAGTTTGTCAACATTTGCTACTTAGGTGACTGACCTGAAGATAATCCCTCAAGAGAGTAAAAAGTATTTGCCACTTTAAACCCCTCCCCCTCACAATTCCTACGCACTTGACAGAAAAGGCAAAGAACGGCTAAGAGGTTAAAGTCAATATTGCCTTGAGGTTCAGGGGCAAAAGCTGGCCTTAGGGTCAGAGGTGCCAAGACACGTGAGATGTCCAGTGTGCGCCCAGTTTGCAAATTAGATGCAGATGAAGAGGTAGCCATTGAGTTACCCTGTGCGAGAGACCGCGCCTTTCGGACTTGAATCTTTCGGCGCTCAGCTACTCTCCCCTAGCTCTTCCTTTCCCCAGCAGTTTCCCTGGCTGGGGGCGCTCGGTATTCAGCCACGCCGCCTGTCGCCTCGTAGTGGGACCGGAAGTTGTTCGGGGGAGGGGAGACGGCTGTGATGGGGGGGACTTATGGGGGGGTCGTCCCTCTTCAGGTGAAGCCGCCGATGGAGATGGAGCCACCGCCGCCGCTGAGTGCCTGGGTCCCGGCTCCGGCCCGGTTGCCACCGCCTCAGTGACCCCTCACTTCCCCCGCACTGGACTGCCGGGGCCAGAGTGGGGGACCCCCGCCGCCCCGCCGCCCCGCCTCCCTCTCCCCCAATACCGTCCCTTCTCTCTCTCATCCCCACCCCCCAAGCCTGCGCGCGCGCGCGGAGCTGCCTCAGGTGA
Source organism: Mormoops blainvillei (assembly GCA_004026545.1). Classification (NCBI taxonomy): domain Eukaryota; kingdom Metazoa; phylum Chordata; class Mammalia; order Chiroptera; family Mormoopidae; genus Mormoops; species Mormoops blainvillei. Next base: position 50,651 of record PVJD01009587.1, read on the forward strand.
GTGAGGGGCGGGGCTTGGGCAAGCGAGGGGGCGGGGCCTAGCCCGACTGGGGCGGGGCCTGAGGGGCTTGGGCTTGAAGTGGGGGGAGACTTGGACACGGGGCTGGCAGCAGGCGGGTTGCTGGGTGGGTTACGGCTCTAGGGGAGGAAGGTGGACCTGGGGAGTTTGGCGCGAGGCCCCAGGGTTGAGGGATAGGTAGCGGGGACCTAAGGGTCATAAAAAGTCGGGAGATGGGTTAACATGGAGGACTGAGGACATGTAAAGGTTGGCGTTTGGGAGGCTCTTTTGTGGGGTATGGCTGAAGTAGAACAGAGGGACACAGCTGGGAAAGGAGAAGTAGAGAGGGTACCTGGTGGGGGGGAAGCCAGGGGCCCGAGGGTTTGGTCTAGAAGGTTGGAGGCCTTTTAGACAGGCCTAGGTGGGAAAGATCTTGACAGTGAGCAAAGTGGAAGAAACGTGGTAGAGAAGAAGCTTAAGGTGGAGTGAAAAGTGCTACCTTGGGTACTGGGTATGGTGAGAAGTCTAGGGAACCTGAGAAGCAAGGCTAAGAAGGAAGAGATGCACGGCATATGAACCCTAAGAAAGAAATGTAAGAGAAAAAGCCCCAGGGCAGATCTGGAGGGTGGGAGTAGAGGGGAGCAACAGACTTAAGAAGCAGGTCTAAACTAAAACAACCCTCCAAGCACCTCCTCACAAGGCCCCATCTCAGTTTTTTCTTCCCCTAAACTCACTTTTTAAATGTTTGTTTGTTTGTTTGCTTGCTTGTTTGTTTGTTTTATCATCACTGGTCCTGTCTGGGGATAATGGAATGTTTAACAGAACATGGACCTCTAGATAAGAGATGTTTAGGAAATAAGGTATACTTTTTTTTCCCCCTCCAAGGTCAAGAATTTACTAACTCTGCTTCCAGGAAGATTTGCTGCATTACCAACCAATGTGTCAAGCAAGCTTTGCATATCTTCTTTTACCTCAGGCCCTTCTCTCATAAGCAAAACTCTACTGTTGTGACTCTTATTGACTCTTATTACATGTTTGATAGCTCCAGCTATGTATGCCCTAGTCTCCCCAGCCTGAGCCCTCAAAGCATCAGTGGTAAGCTTGATGTTCCTGACTCATATGTCAGCTCTAGGTTTGCCATCACTGTGGCCAAGCTGAAGACAGTTGAGGCCTGCCTGTCTACCCTTACTGCTGCTTGTTCACTTAGCCTGGGTGAAGTTCATATGTTCATATCCTTAGGAAACATTAAAAACCGGTGTCTGACTACCTAGAATTTTTCCATTTAATATAATTCAGATTCTGAGAACAAGACCAGATAAAAGGCCAAATCATACAATCTGAAAGTGCAGCATCTTGTTTGGCAGAGGTATGTTAAATGCCTCGCCAGGAATCCCTCTTCCCCTCATGGATCTGCTAGTAGGTCAGTGAACCTTGCTTTGTGGTATGTGGGGAACTTCAGTCTTCCAGACTGACAGACTAAAACCAGAGAATCCAGACAGCTTCCTGGGTCATGAGAACAGTCAGAAGAGTGGCTCCTGAGATAAAAAATAAAGTCTTAAACGAAGAAAATAGCATTATCATTGGAAAGCAGGAGAGGTTTCACTGGAGCTTCTGGGGTGGGCTCTGGGGTGGTGGGAGCTGCCTTCACTTTGGCAGTTTCAAAATTGTATCTTGTCCTAGTAAATGGATGCTGATGTCTCAAGCACAAAAAAACAATGTCTTTCTTGCCCACTGAGTGCAGTTAGTTCAATTTTAGCCTCTGGGCAATCCCCTTCCTCCTGATAGGTTAGGTAGAGCTTGTTTCAGGACTTGGCTCAGAAATAAGTCCTGACTTTTTTCCAGTGAAAATGCAACTGATTTTCTTCTTTATTTCCTCTTAGTTTAATCTGCAGTCCATACTTCCCAGCATGGGTGGAACATCCCACCTTTTACCCCCCTCTAAAATCCACAAAGGAATTATTTTCTCTCAAACGGGCCATCTCTTTTCCTTGAGCACACACACAAAATAACCAAGGAAAGATAAAGATAAATTATTTGTTGGGCAGCTGTTTCTAGCCCTATTTTATTTGATGGGAACAAATTAAGAGTGTGGGACCCTGTGGGTATAGACAATGCCACAGGCAGATGGGCTCCCTTTCTTTGTTGGTCTCTTGACCCTGCTAGAGAAGACTCTGAATTCAGGCTGTTTGATTTGTATCTTCTTCTTAGAAGAGTTGTGGACTCTGTATTTGAAACAGTGAGACAAGTTCAAGGTTTATCAGACAAAAGCATCTAAGAAAAAATAGTGTTGATATGAATGGCCTGGTTCCCGCCTCCCACAGGATAGCATCAGCCTCGTAGACTCTGCTGGAATACATGCTCGCAGGATCCTTGAGCCAGGAAGCCCTGTTTCTATCTTAAAGATATTTAATGAGTGTCTAGGTTGGCTTCTTCCACAGGCATATAATCTCTGAAAAAGAAACATGGGAAGGAGATAATTACTCCTCGTCCAATCCATATGTTTCTAGTTCAAGGATTTCAGTCACTAAGATGAAGACCCCCAAAACTATTCATTTTATATCACCCAAGAAATTGAGCAAGCAGGGTGGCCCCAAACCTTCCATCTATGGCAAGAACTTTGTGCAAGATTTAACATAGTGGAAAGACCCCCAGAATGGTAACCTGGGTTCTATTGGTCCTATTTCTATCACTAACCATATGGGTGATTCTGGGCTTAGTTGCTTCTTCAGTTAAAGAAAAAAAGAAATTGGAGCCCTGGCTGGTGTGGCTCAGTGGATTGAGCTCCCGGCCAGCTAACCAAAAGGTGGCCAGTTCCATTCCTGGTCAAGGCACATGCCTGGGTTGCTGGCCAGGTCCCTGGTTGGGGGCGTGCAAGAGGCAACCAATCAATGTTTCTCTCACATATTGATGTTTCTCTCCCTCTTTTTCTCCCTTCTCTCTCTCTAAAAATAAATAAATAAATAAAATCTTTTTAAAAAAATTGGAGATATCTCTCAACTCCATTCTAGCTCCAAGATTCCCCAGGTCCCAGAGGATCTCTGTTCCAAGGCCCTTTACTTGAAAAGAGCTTACTGAATTGATTGTCAGAGCAAGGTTCTTCATTAGCAGAGGAGCCTGAAACATCTTTCTGATGCAAACAACAGTGAACTCTTTTGATCAGTATGCATTAGAAACTTCTGTCCAGGACTGCCACCAAAGGCAGCTCTTCCTATCTCCTCCACCTTTTTTCCACCCTACCCCAGGCACAACAGTTGAGACTTCTGTGTAATTTCAAACTTTACTTGATACAGCTAACCCTGTTTTAGGTATATTAGGCTTCAAAACTCATAATTATAAAATTCAGATTGAACTCCCCTGCACTACTTTCCCCTACCCTGCTCAAACATACAGCTGAACAGCAATGACTGTGTGGGGTCTTTCTGTAAACACAGGGATTATATACTCAAGAGTATACCCCCCCAAAACCCAGAGAGTATCATCTCATGTGCATCATATCTAGTGATTTAAACTGTTTAGTTTGGCTCTTTTCTTAGCTCCATAAGTTCTGAAATGAGACATGGGAGGGGTGGAATTTTTTCTCCTCCCACCCGTAAACCTCAGCTTTCTCTCTTCCACAGTCTACATGGGGAGGACAGGGAAGCACAAAGAACAAGAGAAAAGATGCATTCATCTGAGATCTAAAATGAGATAATGAGCCCTGGCTGGTGGGGCTCATAGGATTGAGTGCCGGCCTGTGAACCGAAAGGTCACCAGATCGATTCCCAGTCAGGGCACATGCCTGGGTTGCAGGCCAGGTCCCCGGTTGGGGGCATGCAAGAGGCAGCTGACTGATGTATCTCTTGCACATCAGTGTTTCTCTCCCTCTCTTTCTCTCTCCCTTCCCCTCTCTCTGATAAGAAACTAATTAATTAAAAAATACAAAATAAAAATAAAAGGAGACAATGCAGTGATATTTTCCCACTGCCCGGGTATCATGTTCCCAGCTCTTACCCCTTCTTATTTTAGAGCCTTGCCATTCCTAGGACGACCTGGGAATTCATCCCCTCTGCGCTGCTCCCCAGGCACTTGGATAATGAAGCTGAGCTGTCTTCGTCTGTGTTATATGTAGACAGAAGGTCACCGTCTACAGCCTGGTGAAAAAATGAGGCAGATCTTTCTGCTGTAAAGACAGACACATGAGCTGAGAAAAGGTTGGTGGGTTTCTTTCACAGGGCACTAGGTCGTCCCCAAAGATCATTTCAGAACTGCAAATTGCTTGATGTCCAGGTCTGTTTCCTGGAAAGGAATGTGCGGTCAGGTTGCAGGCAGTGCTTAATTCCACCTCTTCCCCCTCCCCAATTATGCAAAGCCCTGGTAGAGAGCAGAGCCAGGGATTTCATTCCGACATGTTTTTGCTCAGTTTATTCAGTTCAGGAAGGCACAGGCAGGAGAGGGTGATGTGGCTTTGGTGTACTTGTAGTACACGAACTACTCACTCCAGGCAGGTGGAAACTCCTGTCTCGTTAATATTTGCTGGGTTCCATTTCAGATCCCAGGTCCTAAGGAAGAACAGAGAAATGATTTCTACTTCTCCTTGCTGTAATTCAGGAATAATCATAAAACGATGGCATGGATTCTTGCTACTCTCTACCTCCATCCTCTTTCCCACCAATATCCCCCTCACTACCTTTCTACCCACTAGGCCACATGGAATTTTAAATTTCAATTTTGGAGTGTCACTGGATCAAACAGGATTCCTTGGAGGATTAGAAGAGCTTTAATTCCTTGTGATGTCTATCTTATTTCAGGCTTTCAGAGCCACTTTCTGACATTTTTGTCATCAACAGAGCTGTGAGAATGTTTTTTGTGGACATGGGGAAATGGGAATGGTAGCTGATGCTTGACCTGACCCTGGAAACCAGACTTTGGATTGGTCCTCACCTGCTGCTTGTCAGGAAGTGTGATGGGAAATCTGGCTGGAAGGGATGCCTATTCCTGTTCATATGTGACATTGTGTTAATGGGAAAAAGCCAAGGCCATGGAGGACTTTTGTTACAGTGCCAAAGGGATCCAGAGAACAGGGAAGAAAATCTTTGTCTCCAGAGATTACAGTGACCAACTTCTCCTCTCTCACAGAGATACTTTTGAATTGGGAGATAGCTGTTTCTAGTTGTTTTGTATTCACCTGGCTGAACTGAATTTACAGTACACAGTATGCCTACCTCTATCATTAAATAATATCTATGTGGTTATAAAGCAAGTTTCTTTCCAAGATCTTTGAGCCAAGCCTGTCTTGTGTAACTAACTTCTCTCTCCTTATACCTCCTCCCCCTGTGGTGTGTCTCCAGTTGGCACTGCCTAATTTGACCCAGTTCCTCTAAGTAGACACGAAGATCTGCCTGCCTGGCCAGGCTGGGGAGGAGGTGCTTTGAGGGACAGGGAATGGGAAGGTTAGAGGGATGTGACACCTGGGAATTGAGCAAATAGTGAAGTTCATCTACTGGTTTGCCGCTGGATCTCAAAATATCAAGACCGAGAACGGCAGAATCTCAATCCCCTCCGACTTCCAGGGTTACCAACTTGGCATTTAGACCAGTTGGAGGCAGCTAAAGACTTATTTTGTCCAAGATGTGTCATGGAGCACCTGTTAAGAGCGATTAAGAAGCAGGAGAGCTAAGTTTACTACTAGGAACAAAGTCCAACTCAAAAAACAACTTCTTCAGACCCTTCTGGAAATTGTTTAGGGGCCATTTGGGCAGGTGCCCAAGAATGAGATGCACTTCCTGAGCCAGTGCTGGCTGAATGCTATGCTTCAACTATTCTGCCCACCTGGTGCTTGTCTAGCTTCTGGTTCACACGCACATGCACATGCACACACACACACAATTGCATTAGCCTGTTTCTCTTGGTAGAGTCTGTTCAACTTGTTCTTCCTTTGTAGGTAACAGACCCTACTCCCACAGGGACCACACCAAAGGAAAAGATGCCTTAATTTGATGTTAGAACCAAGGAAAAGCAAGTGATCCATGAAGTCCTTGAGTACCCTGGCTTTTGAAAGGAAGGAAGGTTGTTTAATGAAAAGAGCACACCTTGGAAAGGCAGGAGACTTGTGTTCTTTTTCTTATTACAAGTCTCTCCATGAGCCCTGAGACAAGTCACTTAACTGCACTGAGCCTCGGTTTCTCCAAGCAGAAAATTGGGAAGATCTTGCTCATTCTTGCTTCTCCTGCGTGTGGAGGGTGGGGGTAGGAGGTGGTGATGTGAGGGAAGTCATCTGGAGCTTTGCAGTAGTTTTGAACAATCCCAAAGGGCAATTATGGAGCTAATGATTTGGAAATGAAAGGGACCCCAGGGGTATTAGGCCACCCTCACTCATCTTTGGATCTCTGACCACTGCAAGTTCTCTGGCTAATTCCAGAGGGTATGAGTTTGCTAACCCCTTAGGATTTGGGCTCGTTTAATCATTGCCCCTAAAGGAATCTTTAAGGAACCACTTAATTATTGTGGCTTGGTCTAGCAGTGTGGTCCCAAAGCTCAGTCCATCACAGGAAGGATGTTAAAAAAAGAGGAGTTGAAAATACACTTAGGGAAATTTTTCTTCCATACCCAGCCTTTCTGGATGAGACTAGCAATCTCTCTGAAGTAGTCTAAGGGATTTGCTTTGCAAATGTTTCAGGCTTTTTTCGTGAGACTTTTAGAGGACTATGATGTCTCTCAGAACTAGACAAGAATGATCCAGTGGGGAAGGAGACAGGGTAATAGACTTTACCCCTATGTGCCCTCCAGAACCACCCTCCCACCCCTGGCTCTATCAATATAATATTAAAAGTAAACCAAATTTTCATCCATCCACCTTAGTGAGACCCTTCAGAGACCAAGAATCCTGGTAGCAGCTCAGGCTGTTCCCATGCCCCACTCTTGCTCCCCAAAATCTGCCCCTGGGGTATGTATTTTTCATTAGATGAACAATGAAAGCAATTTTGGATGTATGTATGTTTCCACCAAATAGATTTTTTTTTTCTCCCACAGGCTTCTAAGGAGATAATTCATTGCAACAAATTATCACTTTTAATTGTTCTCAGTTCTCCTTTGTTTAATACTCTACTGTCAATTACTGTCTGCCTTACTTCAAATAGACTAACCTGTATTTTAAATTCAGATTCCCTCCACCTTTACAAACAATAAACATAGCAAAGTAATTGACAAGAAGGTGGGGAAAGCCATTTAAAGGTTTAATTTGTTTATGATACCTTCAGGAGAGGATTCTCCCCACTGAACCTGAGGTGGGCTGCTCTCCTCCATCTACTTTCCTGTCCCCCTCCCTCCTGCCACACACTCAAAACAGAGTCCCTTGAACAACTGAATCCTGCTTCTTCCTCTTATTACTACCCCATCCTTAAGGCATAGAGCCTCTGTGGGACTTTTTTTTTTTTTGCCTCCCAAGGCCTGAGCTACGCTGTAAACCTGCCTCCTTTCCTACAGCATTAGCTCCACCTACACGGAAAGGGTCTCCTCTCAGAACACAACCAGGACCATTCTGGAGTAAGACAGTGTTTCCACCACAGAGCCTGGGGAAACAGAAGTTGTGGGTCAGAGGAGACCCTAGGGTTTGTAAGTCAGGGTACATTGTCTTCCTCACCAAGACAAGGTATGAGGTTTTTCTTCTTTAGGATAGAGTCAACACACTTAAGCGATCCTTCAGTTTTCTTGCTAACTCCAGAATGTTAGAGAGAAGCCTCCTCCCTTCCAAGATCTGGCTTCTAATAGCAGCTATTTTCTCTTTCAGCAGAATCTAAGATGGACATAGAAGACTGCAATGGCCGCTCCTATATGTCTGGTATGCCCTCTTGTGCATTCTATTTGTAAGGGGCTGGGAGCAGACACTCTCCTATGGAGCAGAGCAGTCAGCCCAGCAGAGGACCTCTGAGTGTCCTAGTCACAGAGCTGACACTCATGCTTGGTAGTGCTTGATAGTGTCCATTTATTTTGGTCATTTTACATTCCCTGATGATTCCCTTCCCAGACTTCTCGGGTGACAGGAGACGGGAATAGGAGAGGAATATGAGTAGAGATTATTAGGTATGATCTGAAGCAAAGAGATCAAAGGAAGATGTAGTTCCTTCTGTTCTCTGAAGTCACCGGCCAAACATGATATTCTGTCCCACCCAGGTAGAGAGTGGAGCAGGATTTCAAACCTCGAAGGCCTGTGGGGGCCAGGTGGGTATGTGAGTGAGTGATCTGGACTAGGATAATGAGCAGAAGAGAATGGTGGGGACTGTCATGAAATGGAAAACACATGTCCTGCCTCAAGGAGCAGCAGCTCTTCAGTGTCCATGTGGGACTATGTAGCCAGTGTGACCAAAACTTCCAATTTTTTAAGAGATATCAGAAATCCAAATTGTATATGAAATGTCTCCACTTAAAAATAATGACTCAATATTACTTTTAAATGTTCCATGGGGCAAGCCAAACTTATCTAGGGGCTAAACTCAGCCAGTGAGCCAACAACTTGCAGCCTTTGAAGGGGAGGTGTAGAGCCCAATTCTCATTTCCCCCAGTCCTTTTGCATGATCATAACATAAAGCTTTTCATGCCTGCCAAATACTATTACTGAGGCAGAAGAGATCCTTGCTTATAGTATTACTGCCTTTTAGAGATATGAAAGTAATTAGGATCCTCCCAGAGTTTAACAAGGTAAAAAGAAATGAGGAATTTTTATCTGGCTCCTTCTGTAAGGGTATAGGAAAGGGTCTAACACAGAGTGTGTCTAAGATGGAGGGAATCATTTTTTATACCATTAGCATGTCAGGGCAGGACATGATTGTAAGAGGTAAGGGAAGCCGGAACTGGGCTTTGACATGATGAGTGTCCCCACCAGAAATCCAAGCACCACTGTAGAAATGACTTCTAGCTTTTTTTTTTTTTTTCCATAAAGTGGGACCAATGGAGGAATTATGGGCATGCACTAAGGGAAACAACAGATTGGATCAGACACACACTCAAGAGTCATTGGCAACTCCTGGGTAATGTAAGGGATGATGACGCTGACCCCTTTTTCATTTAAGGAGGGAAGGAATTGGAATAGGTAAAGGCATTCAATACCTGCCACATGCTGGACAGAAATGACAGCGATCTAGTGGACCGACTTAATTGAAAGGTACTTTATGGGTATGAAAGTCATAGCCCTTCTGAGGAACCAGCCAACCCTCCTACCTCCTGCTCAGTGAAGCCTATTCAGGAAACCACTATAGAGCAACAACCACACTCAAGACCCTGCTCTATTACTAGGGACCACATGGATGGAAGAAAACCAGTCCCCGCTCCATGGTAGGCAAATGAGAAACCAGGAAGGTGGCTGAGGAAATAGCCCATGGAGCTATCTTCAGTCCCATCTCTGGAGAATAATGGATATTAGAGGAAAATTTCTGAGGGTGTTTGCCATGCTGTGAAACCAAACTTTCCCTGCTTTTAGCAGGTTGGCATTTCCTGCATAAGAGGCCTCTGCATAGGATGGCTTTTGAATGAAAGTAGAGGCCAGAAACCCCTCACCTGTGTTTCGAGAATTCTAGATGTCAGCAGCTACCTTGGAGAGGGAAAAAGAAAATCAGGGCCAATACTCTGAAAATATTCTGAAAAGTAGTCCCTGCAGGACTGAGCATGGCTGAGACAGTCCACTCGAGGGGCATGTGAGAGCCCATCACTGACCCATCTCTCCTGGACTAACATGGAAGCAGTGGGAAAGGCTGCATGCAGTGCACACACCCCCTAAAGCACACCAGCGCCTCCTTCAGGGTCATCACAGCTCTTCTGCCTCCACACCAGGTGGCCTTTCCTCACCTAGCCACTTGATGAAGAGGGTATCTCTTCTGTTCTTCAAAGAGATTTTTCTACCTCACAGAACCTGATTCAGAAAGTCCATCTTTTCTAAAGGTGCAGATTAGTCCCTCCTGGGAGAGAGGGGAGAGAAGGGAAGAGTCCATTAATTTACCATATAAATTCTCTTCCTTCCCCGCTACTCCATATCTTTCAAGGGAAACTAAGTTGCTCCAACTGGCTCATACAATTATTTGACTGAGCAGTGCTTGTCCCAAGTTTTCTGGGACTGTGAAATGTTTAAGGGAATCTTGGTAGAAAGAGATCCAGGGGTAGGCAGCTCAAAGTTTCACGGCCCCTCCCACCCTCAAATTCTTGGAATCAGAAAATCTAGTCTCCAAAGTAGGTCAGCACGGCAGTGAGCAGCTCCTCTGGAAGGGAAGGGAGCAGAGGCCTTGTCTTGATAGAGGGCGGATTCATCCACGGCTGTCGGCTGCCTGCCCGCCCCAGGGGCACAGGAGAGGAGGGGAGGGGGTGGGGGAGACTGGCTATACCAGCATTTTGCCTGGAATCTGAAAGGGCTCAGGGCCACAGAGCCACCCCAGCCTGAGACCAGACTGTGCCGAGCCCACTCAGGGCTAACAGGGAGAGGGCTGTGAGTCCGCTGATCTACAGAGCGACCTCCCTCCTGGAGGAGGAGGGAAAGGGGGGAATATGAGTGCCTGAGTTTGGTGGGGGAGGGGTTTTCTGCTGATCTGAGAGCCTTGAAGCTGCCCCGTGTCCTGGGCCCCATGACCTCTGGGGCCTTGGCTTCCCCAGCTGACAGAGCATTGG